>BLSH010523775.1:619915-634573 GCA_018402905.1 Glandirana rugosa | reverse complement strand
TTATTTTACTTGATTTTAATTTATTTTCCCTATCCCCATTTATTTGTAGGGTACTTGCCCTAGTTTGAAGATGATTTTAGAACAGTTATATGGCTTCTACCGTTAATTAATACTTTTCAGACACAGTTTGAAGATGATCCACATTCACCTCCATTTTTGCTTTTTTTATGTTTTTATTTTTTTAAAAATATTTACAGTTATTTCCCTGTCCCCATTTTTTGTAGGGCACTTGCCCTACCCTTACCCCCATTTTACTTCCTTTTGCAGCCCTCTAGGGCTTTCCAGGACTTTGTTACAGCCATTTTTGTGCATAAAAGTTCGGGTCCCCATTGATTTCAATGGGGTTCGTTGTCCGTGCGATCGTTCGGGTTCCGTCCGGACCCGGACCCAGACTTTGTCCCGAAGTTCGGACGGACCAGCAGAACCCGAACTTCCAGCGGTTCGCTCAACTCTACTTACAACGTATATATCGGCTATACAACTCAATGTTATACGTGTACCCGTACTCAAATTTTACCTTGCACACATCGCATGATTTATAATATTCTAATTTAGTGCATTTAAAGGCATATGTATGTATGATGTTTTTTTCCCTGCTTTATATTATATTGTTTCATTACATTATTTTGTTATTTAACTCTCTAGTCCTAGAAACACGCTCCATGTGCCTTGAACTAATCCGGTCCGGGTTTCCGGGGGTTGAGTGACAATTGTGCATCCGCACGGATTGATGGCGCCATGTCTCAGCGGCGCCACCAAGCGGCCAGCGCTGTGCGTCTCCATAGCGGCTGGCGCGTTGGTCCACTTTCCCCAGGATTCGGCGCTCCATGTATCCCTCCCTCTTAGGGATCATGTGATGCCATCAGCGCTGGGCCTTATGGGGCTTGTGAGCCTGTGCGGGCTGCGGTAGACGCATGCGCTGTCCGCCACCTCATCCGAGTGCGCGCATGTGACGTCACACATGGCGCGCACTGACTGCCTATATAAGCCAGCAGTACTTCCTGGTTAGTCCCTCGTGGACGCCCGGTGAAGCTACTCATAACTATACATAAGGTAATCCTCTATTGCATTGCAAACCTCTGATAGACTTCCCATATAGGGTTCACTTTACACCTATAATAGATCTTCTTTGAAGTACTTTTGTAGCGATATTGGATTTGGTAGGCGCAAGTCTGGGCTTCTACTAACCACCCCAATACATAGTAACTCATTAAGTGAATTTTCAAAACGGACTATAGCAGATATATCATACCTAAGCCACCAGTATATGTTGTATATGTGGGATATAAATCTAGATCATTCTCTATAGAATGTGGTGACAAATCATCACTATTTATAAGTGATAGAACGTATTCACCCTGTGCCCAGCGCTTGATATTGCTATTTGGTTTTGAAATGAGCCCTGAACTAATATCTATCGCTATATTTGCTTTCTTAGTGTTACCTTCATTGTCTATTGAAATCCTATAAGACCATCCTTTGTGTGGAAGAGGGTACCTTAAAGGGGCCTTCCCCCTCAAAAAGGTATGACCTCCCCCGAAAAATGCTTTTATATTCAACTCTAGGACTTTATATTTTATAAATTCATGAAAAGCTTGTATATGATACGAGAATTATTTTTCTCGTTTTATATAGCACTATGAAGACCATCTAGGCAATTAGGGGCAGTCTGTGGATGTGCATTGTTCTCTCCCCTGGTGTGACGGCGGCACCGGGTGTCCAAGGCACCTATTTGGAGCATATGCTTTATACGGTGGCAGGTGATACATTTTCAGCTTTTTATGCTTTTTGTGCAAGGTGTATTTACTGTGATGTTTTTCAAACTATTTTGCTGTTCCCTCTTCTCAGTAGAGCATATATACAAGTGTTGGTTCACGTTAGTCCCTGAGGAAGCCATACAGGCGAAACATGTTGGATATTATACGGACCCTTCCAGTACTGTAAAAGCTCATATGTCAATGCCAATTATTTAACTGTATATGTGCATCCATTGTACTCACTGTTTTCTGGATTTTATAAATGTAACAATCCCAGAGGTCTTTTTCTCTGAGATCATTTTCTTGAACCAATAAATGTTAAAAATTTTTAATTAAACCTCATTGTCTTTAAATCAAAATTATTTTTGCACCGCAATAGTCCCAATTTCCCTTTTTCCCCTTTCCCTTTCTCTCCCTCCCTTTTCCTCCTCCCCCTTCCTCCCTATTCTTCCCTTCAATCCCAAATCCCCTTTACAAATTTCTACTTGCAACCCGGGATGAGGTGCTAATTTAATGGTGCCACCATACCTATATTTACTTGCCCTATTCCTTTTAGGTGTGACTGCTCTAATGAATTTGTTATCAGGTCCGATGAGTATAGCACTATAAGAAAGCTGACATTATCCTACTTACAGAACAATCTTAGTACATGCATAGTAGTTATCAGTCTCTATCAGAAATGTTTATATAAAGTGCATCTAAGCCCAAAAGCAAACATTTAGCATTGGCCGCATTAGTTCTCTTTTTATGCTTGTTTTCTTGTACTTTTATCTGGTAATCCAGCAAGTAAGTATGTTCTTTTTCAAGCTGTCCAGAAAAATTCACAGTTAGAGGGTTTGGACAGATCATTTCAGGCTGACAGGAGTGTTTACAACGGTCAGCTTTTATTCATTTGTGTAAAAACTTCATCCCAAAAGGAAAAAAAACTGTTGCTGTAACAGCTTACATAAGTGTTAGATGGAGTTTGTCTTTTATTTTTAATCAGGTTTATCTAAATTTGCAAGTGTACCTAACACTACCCTCTCTACAGGTTGACAATGCTGCTGTCCAAGGGTGGCTCCATTGCTCCTCCATAGAATGTAGCCACCATAAGACAAAAAGTGTGGTACACGCTCATTTACCAGATGAAAACAAAGGACAAAAGCCACTAGCCACCAAACTTAAAGACTGGTAGGCTGCAATACATTACAGTTTTGTTTGTGGGCCTAGATATGCTTTAATTTCTGAAGAAAAAGACTGAGGAAAAATGGAAATACCTTTTTTCAGTTATAATGTCATACATAGTAATTCAGTCAAATTACTGAAATGATTAGTGTTAGGACAATTTATTGAAGAATGTAGTTCCATGTGGAGTATGCAAATACTTTGCCTTTTAATTACATCAAAGATCAACTTGATGAAAATAAAAAATCTGAATGGTTGATACTAATTCTGTGGGGGAGATTTCTCAGCTTCTAACTTCAGCTTGTTTAATTAAAGTGTTACTAAACCCAGGACCCTGCATTCACTATAGCTGGTCTCCCAGAGTACACATAACATGGAAATGCAATTATTTTATTAAATAAAAACTGCTAAATACATTTTCTCATCAGCAGCATATGGCAGTCTTGTGACTTCTATCAGTGTCCGGCTGAGCACTAGTTAAAGTCGTAGTAAACTCTGTACTATCACTTGTACCGACAAGTCTATAATAAGGCTTACCTGTAGGTACTGTGAATGTCTCCTAAACTTGCACCGTTTAGGAGATATTCAGAGTGCATTCATGCAAAGACATCATTAGCACATGCGCTCTGAAGGTCCAGCTTACAGTGTCGGATCTTCAGAGCCTGTGCCGGAAACGGCGACACCTGCCAGCATGGGCGGGAGTGACATCATCACGCCCCTGACCACTCATGTAGCTGGAGGCCACAAACCCGGAATGAGGACCGGGGAAGCTGTCAGCCGTCTCAGCAGTGACATTGTGGTGTGGGAGCGCTTCGTTCTAAGGTAAGTTTCTCATAGTGTGCTAGTATGCAATGCATACTAGCACATTATGACATTGCCTTGCCGGATTTATTTTGTTTAACCACCCCACAGTTTACTAATGCTTTAAAGTTTCTAGGAGAAGTTTTCATTCTTCACTGACTGTCCTATGAGGCTGCATGACCCCTGATCCTTTGTCTGGACAGTGCTGATTGGCCCTGTGCTGATCACATGCACCCTCCCTACCCTGCTGTAGAACCAGCAGATGGATCGGGGACTGTGGAAAAAGGGGAAGACCAGAGAGGCCAGGATCAAACAGCCTTTTTACACAATGTGGAGGATTAACCCCTTAGGTTCCATAGTGAGTGTAGCACGCATGCTTTACTGCATATACAGACTGATTTTACTGTTGTGGATTTAATAACACTTTAAGCTTTGACAATAAAACCTGGAAGCTGATTGGTTACTATACACAGCTACACCAGATTCTGTGTGCACCAGTTTTAGCAAATCTCCACCATGTGTCTCATTTTGCAGCACTTGCTTTACTGAGTGTTTCATTAGAAGTAGTAATTTTGTGTAGTTAATTATGGAATATATTTAACTATGTAACATCATATTAGTTACATTTGATCTAAAACACAGTTTATACTAACACATCTCTCTATAACATACCATTTACAATTCCTCAACTCCTCTTAAGAAAACAAAGAAGCACATGTGAAAGGTTCTTTCAACAGAAGAAGTGATTTAGAAGGAGGAGTTTGATTAAGAAAAATATGGTTCACTTTGAACTCATGGTATGTGTCTTGCTCTAACTGGAGCAAAGATTCAAATATATATACTGTACTGCCTTTCGATATTAAAATGCATGAGTAAAGATTAGGTGGCAATAATATTACAAAGTGAGGGAAAAGAATTTCTACCTTTGAATTTACTCTTGGCTCATATATTGATTCAAAAGAATACAAAAAGTTCTTGTTTTGCCTTTGCTTTCATGGGAGTTAACAGATAAAATATTTCTTTGCCAGTGAAACTTTTATCAATATACCCCTAACACAATGCAGAAGATATTGTTAGGACAAAGTTACTCATTTACAAACTGTTTTCACCTTGGGAAATAAACTCTTGATCAATCATGTGAAACTTACAATGCATTGTGTAAAAGTCAATTAATTTTCTCAGACTACACATTCAGAATAATAAAAATATTTTTTTTAAGTTTTGAAGTATTGTCACACAAATTTATATGATATGTACAGTATATATATATTATATAGTGGGGCAAAAAAGTATTTATTCAGCCACCAATTGTGCAAGTTCTCCCACTTAAAAAGATGAGAGAGGCCTGTAATTTTCATCATAGGTACACTTCACTATGAGAGACAGAATGAGAAAAAAAATCCAGAAAATCACATTGTCTGATTTTTAAAGAATTTATTTGCAAATTATGGTGGAAAATAAGTATTTGGTCAATAACAAAAGTTCATCCCAATACTTTGTTATATACCCTTTGTTGGCAATGACAGAGGTCAAACATTTTCTGTAAGTCTCTACAAGGTTTTTACACACTGTTGCTGGTAGTTTGGCCCATTCCTCTATGCAGATCTCCTCTAGAGCAGTGATGTTTTGGGGCTGTCACTGGGCAACACGGATTTTCAACTCCCTCCAACGATTTTCTATGGGGTTGAGATCTGGAGACTGGCTAGGCCACTCCAGGACCTTGAAATGCTTCTTACGAAAGCCACTCCTTCATTGCCCGGGCGGTGTGTTTGGGATCATTGTCATGCTCAAAGACCCAGCCACGTTTCATCTTCAATGCCCTTGCTGATGGAAGGAGGTTTTTACTCAAAATCTCACGATACATGGCTCCATTCATTCTTTCCTTTACACGGATCAGTCGAAAGCATGATGTTTCCACCCCCATGCTTCACAGTAGGAATTGTGTTATTTGGATGCAAGTCAGCATTCTTTCTCCTCCAAACACAACAAGTTGAGTTTTTACCAAAAATTTATATTTTGGTTTCATCTGACCATATGACATTCTCCCAATCCTCTTATGCTTTCTAGCAAACTTCAGATGGGCCCAGACATGTACTGGCTTAAGCAGGGGGACACGTCTGGCACTGCAGGATTTGAGTCCTTGGTGGCATAGTGTGTTACTGATGGTAGCCTTTGTTACTTTGATCCCAGCTCTCTGCAGGTCATTCACTAGGTCCCCCGTGTGGTTCTGGGATTTTTGCTCACCGTTCTTGTGATCATTTTGACCCCACGGGGTGAGATCTTTTTTTGACCCCAGATCGAGGGAGATTATCAGTGGTCTTGTATGTCTTCCATTTTCTAATAATTGCTCCCACAGTTGATTGCTTCACACCAAGATGCTTACCTATTGCAGATTCAGTCTTCCCAGCCTGTTGCAGGTCTACAATTTTGTTTCTGGTGTCCATTGGCAGCTCTTTGGTTTTGGCCATAGTGGAGTTTGGAGTTTGACTGTTTAAGGTTGTGGACAGGTGTCTTTTATACTGACAATGAGTTCAAACAGGTGCCATTAATACAGGTAACGAGTGGAGGACAGAGGAGCATCTTAAAGAAGAAGTTACAGGTCTGTGAGAGCCAGAAATCTTGCTTTTTTGTAGGTGACCAAATACTTATTTTCCACCATAATTTGCAAATAAATTCTTTAAAAATCAGACAATGTGACTTTCTGGATTTTTTTTTCTCATTCTGTCTCTCATAGTTGAAGTGTACCTATGATGAAAATTACAGGCCTCTCTCTGGGAGAACTTGCACAATTGGTGGCTGACTAAATAAGTTTTTGCCCCACTGTGTGTATATATATATATATATATATATATATATATATATATATATATATATATAAAACAAGCTTTAATGACATTCAAGTCTTAGTCCGTAGGGTTCAATATTGAATTGGCCCACCCTTCAAGCCTTCTGGGAAGGCTGTCCATAAGGTTTAGGAGTGTGTCTATGGGAATGTTTGACCATTCTTGCAGAAGCCTATTAGTGAGGTCAGGCACTGATGTTGGACAAGAAGGCCTGGCTCGCAGTCTTCACACTAATTCATCTCAAAAATATTCTATTGGGTTGAGGTCAGGACTCTGTGCAGGTCAGGCAAGTTCCTCAACCCTAAACCTGCTCATCCATGTCGTTATGGACCTTGCTTTGTGCACTGGTCCAAATCATTTGGTGGAGGTGGGATTATGGTATGGGGTTGTTTTTCAGGGGTTGGGCTTGGCCCCTTAGTTCCAGTGAAGGGAATTCCTCAGGCGTCAGTATACCAAGACGTTTTGGACAATTTCATGCTCCCAGCTTTGTGGGAACAGTTTGGGGATGGCCCCTTCCTGTTCCAACATGACTGCGCACCAGTGCACAAAGCAAGGTCCATAAAGACATGGATGAGCGAGTTTGGGGTGGAGGAACTTTACTGGCCTGACTTCAATCTTGTTAAACTTGCTAAAAAGAAAAAAAAAATAATTCATGCAAAAAAATAGATTTAATTAATTTCTGCATTTTCCAAGAGAAAATATTTGTAGAGAATTTTTAAAAGCCATCAGCCGACTATTGATCTCTGAGTCACCTATTACAAAATGCTTGGATTGTTATATTATTGTTAATATTTAAAAAAAATCATTTAAGTGGAAGTCTAGGCTAATACTATCTAAGCTTAAACATGCCCCCACCCATTGTAAGCACAATACTAACTATCCTGCAAAGGAAAGATGTGCATACTTACCTAATCTCAGTGCGCTCCGGTTCAGTCACATGATCTCCCCAGCATCTGACTTCAGGGGAGAGGAGAAAACAGTGACAATAGCTGCAGTGGCTGAATGGTGACATAATCCACAGACATACTATGGGGCATCTGTTGTCAGCCGATGCAGGGATCCGATTACAAGACGTGACTGGAGCACCCTTAGATTAGGTACATATACACATCTTTCCTTTACAGGATAGTTATTATAGGGCTTAGAATGTGGGTGGGAGCAGGTTTAAGCCTAGACAGTATTAGCCTGGAACTCTACTTTAAGCTTAAAAAATAATTTTGGTTCCAGAAAAATGAAAACAAGAATACTGTTCATCTTGTTCTCATGGTGAATGTGTCAGGTCTCATTCCTTTACCAAATTTGCGCCTTGGCAGGGAATATACTGTATACTCAACCTACTAAAAATTGTGGTTTAACCTCCCTGGCGGTATGATTATGTCAGATTTTTGGTGCTGAAAGCGGTACGATTATTTTGCATGAAAATTTGGCGTTTTATATTGTAGGCCTGTAATTCTTAGGAATAACTCACTTAAATCTGTCTAGTAGACATTCCGGGTATGAAAAAGTTTGAAAAATGAAATCATAAATTATAATATAATAAATAACTAAAAATAATTATCAAAAATAATAATATAATAGTAATAAAATGTATTCAATAATGTAATCAAAAACACAGAAATTTGCTCATTTGCAGAATTGTCACTGTCGTCACTTTCAGTTTCTGATGATAAATTTGCCCAAAAATCACTATCACTCAATTCTGCAAATGATTCTTATTTACTATCGGTGTTTTCTAGCTGGTCAGAAACCACTTTTGACGTAAAGGGACACTTTTTGGTTGCTATGGACATTCTCATGTTTCCAGGCAGAAAGAATGACATATGTAATATAAAAGTGCATGCAGAGCTCTGGGCAAACCACTAGGGACAAAGAGGATGTGAAATGTTTTCATACAGTAATGTAATCTATAAGATTCGAGTGAACTGTATGTATACTGTGTGTTTCACTTTTTGAATTTCTCGCCGGTCTCCGTCCCCGTGCGACGCGACGCTCGCAGGGAATGGAGCCCGGCACACAGGAGTCATCTGGCAGCGGACACAGCCCGCAGACATGGCAGGGGACATCGCTGGATCCAGGGGACAAGGTAAGTAGCGCTGCCTGGATCCAGCAATGCAATCCCGAGTGTGGCTCGGGGTTACCGCTCTTGGTACTGAAAATCCACCCCGAGCCACACTCGGGAATACCGTCAGGGAGGTTAAAGTCAATTCATTATTTTTGACTTTTGACTTATTTGTGTGGTAAGAGCATGTGTTGACAGACTTTAGCTTATGTTGATGGCATCAGTTTGAGATGCTTTTGAGATCATTCAGAATACACTGACAGGAGCTTTTGACCTGCAGTTGACTGATTTGACATGCATTTCAGTTTTTAAGTGGGTTTTGCACCCCCACAGACTTATATAACAATGTAAAACCCACTTGGATCCCTAATGGAAACACTAGAAGGGTAGCTAGATGCTCGTATAGATTTTATTCATTGTAGAATATTCCTACCTAAGACAACCATGTGGATTCCGGCTACAGAACTTTTTTTTTTCTAATGCAAAGTTTACAAGTAACGTGTTTTTTTTCACTTATTGTACTTGGGATACTGCTAGACAATGCAAGTGCTAAAAGGAACAAAAAACGAAAATATTGCACAGCACTTCCTTCTTAAAACAGAAATCATTTGTGTATTGTCATGTCCACTGTGTAATCAGAAAACAAGGGTATGGTCACAGCACTGCAAATCATTCCTTTATGTCCCTGGGGTTAACAGTAGTAAATTGACATGCCTTAAATATAGCAATTTAGCATTTATAGTAAAATAAAAAAACAATTATAATAAAAATTATAACTATTAGAATCCCATGACTTATGCATATAATGTATGCCTGTCTAGTGAAAGATTTTACTGACCTCTTACCTGTTATTTTAAACATAGCAAACTTAATTTACTGTAATAAACAACTGTGCAAATGTGACCTTGTTTGCACTTGTGTTCATTTCAGCCAGATGGTAAGCTGCATGGTTGAATAGCATACTATAACAAGAGGACACTCACATGCAAAGATCTAGATTTATGGACTTAGCACATCCTACCTTGTATTGTCCTTTCAGCATCTGTTCTGCCCCCATTGCGGTCCGATTCTATCTCTGGGGTCAAAGCCTCTAAAAGCATGGAGATGGAAAAAACAAATATTACCAGCGCAAATAAAACAATGCATACACCAAAGAACTTCTGATAGGTCCCTGTATTATTTGCTTTCTTTAAAAAAGTTTTCTTTTAAGACTTTACACATCTCATGTTGATCATACGCTATTTTCTTCTCTTGTAAAGCAGCAGATTAAAAAATATATTGCCATCTCTCATAAAGGATTTCTTTAGTTCTTCTCAATAGTGTATTACTAGACCATAACATGAAACAACAATAACACTCACAATAACACAAAATTAAATTATGGGCAACAAGTGAAAGCAATCAATGAATGTTTAATAATATTGCAAAATACTTGTGTTTGAGAATTCACTCAGTTTATACTAAACCAGGTTTGTATCTGATGTAGACAGGCTTAATGCAGCAATGCCTAGGGTCTCTGGGAATATAATTCCCTAAAGCACAACTCCAGACAAATTATTTTATTTTGTGTTGAAAGCAAGTTTATTTCATACATAGAGGGGTTAGAACCTCTGTCAGGGTTTTTTTCTGTGCTGTTATGCCCCTACAGGAGAGATTATGCCCCTACTGGAGAGACACAGGGTACACAATCAAAAACAAATAAGTATTATTAGCCCTGCTTGTTATAGCGTACAATCTAAAAAGGGGGGGGGGTGATACAAAAGGTATTAGCTGTGAGGAAATGAACTAATGGAGAAAGTAACAGTTAAACTTTTGGGTACAAGCTGGATAGATGAACTTGAAGAGACGCATTTTCAGGGATAGAGTAGGGGATAGACAGAGGGATTGGGGTAGGGAGTTAGAGAGGACAGGAGAGGCTCTGGAGAAGTCCTGGAGGCAAGCATGGGAGAAGTCAACAGGTGAGTTACATAGTTAAGCCTCATACACACGCTGCGATTGTCATACGACCACATGTGCAATTTTTTCCAAAATTGTCTGTCCGTGATTTTGTCTAGCATACTGACGTTAGTAAAATTATCATTCAACAATGGCAAACATAGTGACGTGCTACGAGTGTATAAAGAGGTTCGTTTTCGTGCGTTACCCTTTGGGCCCCTTCCGCTGCATTTTGCTATTTCAATTGGCGCTTCACGAATGTGAACTGTGAATTACAAACACAGGTTTACATGATCGAACACTTCCGGGTCATTCCTGGGTTCCGAACATGCGTGTTTGTACTTTCAACTTTTGTTTGTCCAACTTCTGTACAGATGAGCTGAAAATCAGATGTGGCCTTGTCGACAGACAAAAATATTCTAGTCGGCTCATTCAGCTTTTGTTGGACGATAAATGAAAATCAGCTATTGAATGGAACGTACTAACGGTCAGATTATCGGACGAGAGGCTGTCGTACAAAAATTTTTGGCTGATGATTGGACCATGTGTTAAGTCGCTTTGAAAAAAAACACACATCTGTTTAGTTTAACCAACAGAATAAATACATGTAAAGCCTCTATATACAGAACCCTATGCTGAAGAACAGGAGATCCTGAGAAGAGGAAAGTTTGATATTTTGAAACTAGGAAGGATGGGCAGAAAGGAAAGACACTGAACGATTGGTGAGGTGAATGCACCTGACAGCTTATCCCTTTGTCTACCAAGGTATATTTATAAATGGTGAAGCATACAAAAGGTTAAACCAAGCTCATGGCTGCTGCAGCTGTGAGCTTGCTATTGATTTTTAGAGTCAGCAAACAGCTTTCAGATGAGCCTCCCACATTGAGAGCAGGAGATGGTTAGGGAATGAATGTGAATGGATTCCCCCAGCGACTAATGAACCCAGAGCGCAAGTATATTCCATAATCTCCGGGTCCACAGCTGTCATTCTTTGACTACTGTAGCCAAGGATGCAGCTAATCAAGCCTGATCTGTGCTTGATTAGCTGCAGTGGAGGGCAGACGAGACATTGGGGGTCTAATAGACTCCTCATATCTCCATAAAGAGAATTTGTGCCTTCTTCATACTATCACTTTGGGGGCTTGTAAGCCCCTTGTAATAGCAATAATGTTAAAGAAAAAAGTAAAATAAATAGGTTTTATAAAAAATACAAATAATTTAAACATTTTTAAAGCATCCCTATCACCCTGGTACACACCCCCATTCAACTGTGCATTATAGGGTGACCAAGTATATGTAAACATACTGAAGTATCACCACAAACATCAAATTCATGGTTAACGCTAAATTGATAGCCTTAAAGAGTTGCCTATGAACAATTGTGGGTACCACAGTTTTTTGCAATATTGCGGGTGTGTGCACTTCAAAGCCTTTACATTTTTGGTATCTATTTATACGACGCAACCCTATCTTTTATATATTTTTTTTAAAAAATGTGTATAATATTGTTTGTTTGCACCAAAATTGATTTCATTGTATTTTTTCCTGAAGATATGCATTTGATAAATAACTGTGTAAATATCATGTGATGTTAAAAAATGCAACTACCATGATTTTTTACTCCAGGGTCTCTGCTTTGAAAAAAATATATAATTGTTTGGGGGTTTAAAGTAATTTCTAGTGAAATATGCAGATTTTTACATGTGTGCAAAAAATGTAAAACTTGCTCCAATAGACATTTAAGTCCATGGGTAAGGGGGGTTAATCTTGTTAATACATTTTGGCCATTTTTAGGTATAAGTGGCAATCTACTGCCAAAAGAATGCAAGACAAGCTGGGCACTGTCATGTAGGCTTTAAGGGCAATAAAGAGGCAAGCATCAGTCACTTATGTATAGGTATAGAAAGTCAGACCGCAAGCCAGGAAGTCCATGGCTGGTATGTGTTCCACCGACTTGGACCGGAAGTGTGTAATTGCGGTCTAACTTCCTGTACCTATATGTAAGTGACTGATGCTTGCCTCTGTATTGCCTGGAGTCTTTTTCTCAAGGAGTCTTTTTCTGTTGTCTTTCACATGGCGAACCCCGAGGTATCTAGCTATGGAACGATACCAACGTGCGGTCTGTCAAAAGGCACCAAGGGTTTGGTCTTTTCACTACTGGTTGGAGGTGGTGAGTGGTCTTTGCATTTGGGAGCACAAACGCCACTTGAGCATCACTGTGTGGTGATTTCTGACACTGCACCATCATTGACAATTTTCTGAATTAGCTTTTTTTGCATAGGACTCTTTTTATATCTATGGGACTCATTTTAACCATATATATATTTAATTTGCACATATTTGTGCACGCTTTTTTTCACATTTCCGGATTTCGTTTGGATTTACTTATTAATTGTATGGGATTATTTGCAGGTTTTGCACATGTATTTTCATTGTATATTTATTGTTGCTATGTTTACACGGCTTAAAAGTTTGGGCTGTGAATTTATCTTTCACTGAGTTTAGCACTCACCTTTGTGGGACACTTACAAAGGACTTTCCCCCATTTAATTTGCATATTTTTTATTTGTTTGGTTTGCACTTTTAGTGATCCTGCCCCTGTATGACTCTATGTAATACACTACACTAGCAGCGCCACGCCCACTTCCACCCTTCCTCTCTATTTGCAACACCTGCTCGGCAGTTGTTTAGTGGGGGCAGCAGCTATATACTGCATTCTCCCCATAGCGTGGTACTACACCCTTTGTTTACCTCTGCATCTGTAATTAGCACCGGGATCCAAACTTCAGGACTGCAGTGGTGATCTCACACAGCTAAGCCTGTCATGATACACAGTGAACTGTCTTTATACCGGAAGGTTTGCCTGTCCCTTGTTTGATTAGACTCATACCGCACTGGACAACACTTTACTGCTTTGAAGCACACTTTCACACCGGTTGAATATGATCCGCTATATAGTGGGAGTTTTCACCCAGGATACCGGTTAAATGTGTTACCGCACTGGACAGAATCCCCCTGCCTTGTAGTGCATAAAACACTGGGTGAATGTATTTCGCTATATAGCGGGAGTTCTCGCCCAGAACTCAGGTGCAACTTCCAGCATCATCTAGCCCAACTCCCTTTACTCAGCCAGCTCTACCAATATCACGGACCGTATTTACCTTCAGTTGCATCTATATCTGTGGGAATTCATCAGCATCTAGTATAACTTCCAGGATAGCAAATTTTGAGATGGTGACTTCTTCCTGGCACCAGGAATTTCACCCATCCATTTAGGAGGCTGCGATTTACCCAGACTTAATGATTGCTTGATGTGCTGAATGTGGTGGTTGTATGTGTATTTTATGCCAGCAGAACCCAGTTGCTTGACAACGTCATATTTTAACTTTTTTTGCCACAGTGGTAAACTTTCCCTTTTTTTGTTTAATTGGTATTTTTAAACTCATCAATGAAAGTTATATTTTAAAGGCTAAGTTGTTTCCCATAATGTTTCTTGGTGAGTTCCTATCACTACTTCTTTTTGTTTTTGCAGATTTGGAGCCTTGAGAAACCACACCCACTACCATGGTGGAGGCCGCTCAAGTGGGATGAGGGCCCTGTTCTAGTGCTACCCCATAGAGTTAATAATCAATCTACTTGGGTGTCTTTTTCATTTTTATTGTTAGGGAGTAGTGTTGAGCGAACCCGGACTGTAACGTTCGGGTCCGTACCGAACTTTAGGGTGTCCGTGGCACGGACCCGGACCCGGACATTTCAAAAATCGTTCGGGTTCGGTCCGGGGTTCTGCTATTTTACTCCACGTGTTGAGAAGCTGCAGGGCAGCCAATCAACAAGCGTTTCACTGGTTTGCCCTTAGAAGCCATCACAGCCATGCCTACTAATGGCATGGCTGTGATTGGCCGGTGCATCATGTGACCCAGCCTCTTTATAAGCTGGAGTCACAGTGCTGCAGTCACATGCTCCTTGGGTTAGTATAGGGAAAGGTAGCTGACGGCGTGAGGGACAGATTTTAGCCATTTTAAGACCTGATCCTGCATCCTGAGATAGATTACTTTACTACTGCTGTCTGTGCTGTTGCTCTGAGGACAGATAGCAGAAA
>BLSH010523775.1:589920-606601 GCA_018402905.1 Glandirana rugosa | reverse complement strand
ATTTAGTTGGGGTATCACACCATCCCATATTATTTAGAATGTAGAACTAAAATCTTCTGAATATCGTCCGTTACCCATTTTTACTTAGCCATTTGACTATTACTACGGTGGACAAAATTAGGTGATACACATTAGTTCTTCCCATGCCATTAGTAGGCATGGCTGTGATGGCTTCTAAGGGCAAACGAGTGAAACGCTTGTTGATTGGCTGCCCTGCAGCTATTCAACAGGCACGAAAAAATACCCAAACCCCAAACCCAGACTTTTTCTCAAATGACACGGACACCCTAAAGTCCAATACAAACCCGAACTTTACAGTTCGGGTTCGCTCAACTCTACCCATGGGAAGTTACACATCACAGAATCATGTGAAAAGAGGGTGCAAAGATAAATATCTAAGAGATTGCCTATTCTTCTTGATTACACATAGTGGATTAAAACAGGTGGCATCATTATCAGTTTACCGATTCATTTTTACCCATTGCCTGCTATAAGTCTTCTAAAATCAAGATGTAAGATTTATTATACCCTACCACACTATGGGGTTGATTTACTAAAACTAGAGAGTGCAGCGTCTATTGCAGTTCTGAAGAGAAACCAATCCGTTTCCAGGTTTTTTGTCAAAATGAACAAGCTGAAGTTAGAAGCTGATTGGCTACCATGCACAACTGTGCCAGACTTTGTACTCTCACGTTTTAGTAAATCAACCCCCTATGTGTTATTATCACTTACAGCACTAGAACCAAGAAATTTGAATGCCCCAAGGACAAATCATTAGCAGTATTAACGTGGTTCAAAAGACTGAATGTGTTTTACCTTAATGCATTCTCTGCATTAAAGTAAAAAACCTTTAGCCCTCCTTTATCTTTCTGTGAGCTCTCTTGTGAAGAAGCGAGTTGCATTGCGAAATATGTAGCGCACACTTCCAGTGGCCAAGGTGATATTCTCGTCAATTAAGGAGTTGCTGATATGTACATTGGTGGCTGCACCACTGGCAGCCTTGCAGCTCCTTGATACATTTGATTTCGAGAAACACACCACGTTCCACAAGTTTTATGAGTATATTTTTTATGGATTTTTGTAACTATAATGATTTTAGAACATTGTCAACAAATAAAGAGTATTGTTTTATCTTATACATTGTATTTGAGTTTGTGTGCCTATAAAGTCCATATTGTATCCCAAATTACATGCTGCATGTTTGCTATTTTAAAAAATATCGAACTTTTGCAATCACTTTAAAGTGTATGCATGACCAACCTATTTTTTTAGCTGTAGGTAGAGTAGGGAACATCTGTCAATTTTTTGTTGCTGTCTGTCTCCTTGCTAGATAATTTCACCTTCTCTAATTGATCTGGTGAGAAAGAAATTTTACAGTTGTCACAGAAACAACAAGGTGAGGGTAAATCTGTCAAAGGGGAAATCTTGTAGGGGCAGCTGCGGGGAGCTAAATTACTATTGTTGTAGGACACCATCCCACTACTAGGAGCTAAGCTATTAATAGCCCTTTTCCAAAACCTAGTGTGTGGTCAGGCATGTGGAGTACAACATAGTAGGGTGGGGGATAGCCTGGGTTCTGTAGTGCAGCAAACTGATTGGAAACTCCATTGCCTTTGCCACAAAGGCACTTTGATATACACTTAACTACCATTAGTTATGACTTGCAACAGAGTCACCCTTGGACATCATCATTCTTAATCTGGATAGAGGGTAGTTTTAGGTGCACTGGCATATTAAGATGAACTTGAGTAACAAATTCAAGTCTAACTTCAACTAACACTTGTTTTATCAGTTACAGCAACAGTTTTTCTACTTTTGGGATTAGGGTTTTACATAAATGAATAAAAACTAACCATTGTAAGCATGCCTGTCAGTATTAAATGGTTTGTCTCAACCATCTAACTGTCACGGAAAGAAGAGAAAAAAAAAGAAAGTGAATGCAGCCATCACAACTAATTGGTAAGCTGCAATATATTAATAATTTCATTTTTCGAGTTTATATCTCTTTAATAATATACAATGAGAATGTGAAGATGGGGTGATAACCTATAACAAAATAAAGCAAAACAAATACAACTAAATTCAGATATCATCCTTTATGGTACAATAGGACTGCAAATCTTTACCTTCTACTTGCATTATTCATCAATGCTCTTTGTTTTACTGTACTTCATCAGCAACAAACAATTAGCAACAAATGAAAGAGATCATTACATCAAGTGCCCCTTTAGATCACCCCAATTAAAAATTTAGTTTAGCTTTATTTTAATTCCGAGATACTAAATTCTAATTTTCTGCTCTGATTGATCTTGTTGACTTGCCTTTGAAAGATGTACTCTCTACGCAATGTCTAGAGATTATTTAGCAAGATGCCAATGCTGGCACCACTTAATGTGTTGATTGGTTGTATTATTAGAAGCTGAATAAACTACATAAATGAATAGCATGTAATAAATGTATAATGAACAAAATATATCTTTGTGCTGATGTGCTTATTTTCTGGCACATTAGATGAAGGTGCAGAAAATGGATTTTTTTAAATATTTCAGCAACTGGAACATACTGTTACAATATCTGCTATTATGCTTTACTTTGTTCTTAATAATTATTGGTATTTAAACAGTGTCAAACTGGTATTTTGTGCTGACTAGCTGGATTAAAGTCTGGGAAGTTTGGTATTTTTTTTTCCTTTTTGGGAAATAAGGCAGAACAACAAATCATTATGAGGGGGTTGGATTATGTATGCTTATCCAACATTTAATATCTAAACCCAACTTTAATTACCAGCTAGCTACTTTTCCCAGAATGATTAAATAACAGATACCTTTAATTATTCTGACACTTAAACCACACCTATGGTTTGATTCTGCATAGCAGTTTTTACACTTGAAGGTACAGCTTTGTAAAAAAAAATCACTTTACATTATCATATGATTGGTATAAAATTCTTGTTAGATAGGGCAAACCCATTCACATAGTTCAAGATGTAAACTAGAGTGAAGAATTACAAAGGCTTGTACAAACAGTCCCCTAGTTACAAACATCCGACTTAGAAACCACTCCTACTTACAAACGGAGGGAGGCAACAGGAAGTGAGAGGAAATCTACCCCTAGGAAGGGAAAATCACTCCTGTAAGAGTTATTATGGGGAAAAAGTGTCTCCACTGCTTTATCACCAAGGTTTGTTTCCACAACAACCCAAAATTTTCAAAATCCATTTATCATTGGGACAGGAAGTGAGGTGAAATCTTCTGAACAGAAACATAGACAGCAAAACAAACATTACAGGGGTGTTATCCCTTCCCTATGCTATCCAAAAAGCTTAAAAATATTTTTTTTGGCTGAAGCTACACTTAAAAAATGTACCTGTTCCGACTTACAAACAAATTCAACTTAAGAACAAACCTACAGATCCTATCTTGTTTGTAACCCGGGGACTGCCCGTATTTCACATAACAATTTTTATTTACAAAATATCTACACCATATTTGAACAAATACACTTTGATTCACTTCACAAGTTTACTGGGCATACTGCTCCATGATATGCAGGGAGATGCCTTATAATTGTGAAATTCACGTTTTTGGGCATCACCTGCATGTCAAATACAGTAGTATGGACAGCACCTATTTCAATAGATAGAATTATCAAAGAACAGATTTTTCCTGAGTTTGCAGGTTGCTTGCATCCGTTCAGTTTTTTTTGCTGCAATATGTCAAAAAGCTTTTTGTTCATCACTGTCATTGCCAGGCTCACTGCTAAGTCCAAGCTAGTGTGGGGGAAGCCACGATGCTTTACTGTACTTTACTGTGTACCTGCCACAATCAATATGTTAAACATATTTTGCTAACATCATTATGGTTTTCCTTAATAAAAACCCATATTAGAAAAATTTGCATAGGGTTTTTTTTTTATGACACAACTTGATACATATGGGGGATTCAGTGAATTGCCAGCAGAGCAGATTTTAAAATTGCTCAATTTTTTGTTTCTCAATTTGGAAAAAAACTATAAACTTTGTGACATATCAGCTGCACAACAGTTCATATTCTTCATTTAATTTTACTAAACTGTACTTAAAAAGCAAAAAGTAAAATGTACTGCCAAAGAAATGTCCATGCCTTTTTATTAAGTAAATACCAAGATAGGTATTATTTCTTGATTATAATTCAGCATTATTGTTTATACCTGCAATATTATGTATTTTTAATGTTTCATCACTGTAAAGCTTAGTATTGTTGGCATACCTGAATATTAGTCAGAAGTGTCTCTATAGAAGACAACCCATCAGGAAAGAGAAAAGGTGAAGGAAAACCAGGAGGTAGAGGTTGTCCATGCCCAGACAGAGAGAGTTTGTCAAAGCTGTCTCTTGCAGTTGGTGTTGAGAGCGGGGTCTCATCTGTATGTGATTGAAACAAAAATATAGAACAAGTTACGCTTGTCTGTTTTTATTAGACCTCAGTAATGGTTTCCCTAGTGGTTTCCAGAACATTTATTGCAAATTGGTTCTTGCTATCAAGAGAAAATGCTTTCTGCTGAATTTTCTTTAATGAAAAAGCTGTGGAGATACAACAAGATAACATTAATGAGTAACTTTATAAGCCTTTTAAATGCGGTCTCTAATGAGACTGAGTTTACAATGCAAGAGAATCTTTCTAAAACAAATATTATCTCACATATACTTGTGATAATATATTCAAACTGACTTTATGACTACCTCCCAATTATCTCATTTTAGTTTGTGTTGTACTGTGCCTAGCTTGACAAATAGAGGATGATGTTTAGCCAAAGAAAAAAAATGCAGCTGTCCAATGGTGATATATAAAACGTAAATAAATTTATGCAATATATAATGTTTGTAGATTTTTGTGAAATATGATGTATTTTAATATGAATTAGGTGTGGTTATAGTTAGTTATATATAAATGTTCCAGTTCATGAATTGTTAATCTTTTCTATGAACACCAAAGAAAAGGCAAACTGGTTGTCTATGGCAACAAATGAAACAGCAGTGCTAACTTTTTGATCAGCTGTAAGAAAAAAGGCCAGGTTGAGATGAACTATTATGGGCATTTATATACAGTTCACTATACAGTATATATGTTATACCAAAAGAGGCTTCGATCCAACATGAGCAATAAGTATATTCAAATGTATATAAATATGAATTACAGATAAAAGCTATAAAGTTATAAAGTATAAGTGGAACAGAAAATTAAGTTATGCTAGATCACTTCAGACTGGACCTTTTTGCGTGTATAGCTATGTAACACATACAAAATAAGTGTCTCTACTGCTTAAAATCCAGCAATACACTGTTTCCCCTGCTCTGCAAATGCTTAGTTGCTCTCCATTTTTGACAGTGCGCTGAAAATCAGAGCCACTAGAGGCTGATCTGCTGGAAGCCTAAAGGTTTACTGCTGCTCAGGGGCTCTGGGCTTTAACATATGACAAGAAGAAACAGGAGCAATATTGGAGTCAATTTAAAGCACACAATTATTAATGAGGAATGTATGTTCCTTGCTAAAGAACATTTTTTTAATCAAGTTGTTATGGGTAAAGTAGTTCAGCTTTAAGTATCAATATTATCTTTAGTAGTAGGAATGCCATAGATAGGTAACATGTAACCAGGTTTCACACACAAGTGAGTTCACTGTATATAAGGGTACTTTAAAAAAAAATTATAGATGCTGCCACTGCAACCCCTGTTTATCTCAATTGCTTCCCTATGTGGAACCCCAACCCAGGGAAGTGATCTAAAGTTACAGAATGTGGATTAGAAGTCAAACAGCTGTGGTTATCAGATGGCTACTAAAGGCAAATAGTATTGTGAAAAAGAGGTTGAATGAATTTGTCTCAGATCCCCCAAAAGTAGTAGTAATTTTCACATAAACTATTATAGCAGTACTATTACATGCTGTATGCTGCATGTTATATAAAAATACAGGGAAGTAGCCAGGACGTGTGAGACCGCTCACCCCTTTTCTCGCTGTGTGGTTATATAAAATAATTAATTACAGCCACGAAAGACCTCCCTTAAATATTCGGAAGAAAAATCTAGGCATACCTGGTTTTCCTGGTTCAAATATACCTTTTCTCCAGAATAAGGGTCTATTCTTGAGCAGTGAGACTAATTGGAAGATTCCTTTCCTTCCTTTCTGACCCTACTTGCACGTCGACATAGACATAAACTCTTCTTCCTTACCCCCCTCTTGTTTTTCTCCCTTAGCCCTATTCTCTCCCTATCCTTTATCCCTTTTCTCTTCCTTGACTTCGTTCTGGGTTTGTCTATTTGATTTCTGGCTATTTGGTTGGCAGAGTTTACCATAATTTTGGGTCTCTGTTAGAAAATGAAGGACTAAAATGTCAAAAGTATTCATGTTCAGTCATACAAGCTTTGTACAGTGTGCAATGCTCACTGACAATCTATTTTTGAATGTGCTCCCCTAGCACATCCTATATATTGACTCTCAAAACTTTTTCTCTTTCTCTACTAGCCGTATGATGGACTTTCTTGTGACCTGTATTTTATGATATGTAGATGTGCTATGACTACACAGACTTTGACTTCAATCATGTCCTTCTAAAGAGTTTAAAAAACAGAAGGAAGCAAAAGAATCTCAAAACAACAAGCAAGTCCACCACTTCATTCCCACGCCTTAGCCTTGCAAAGTATTATTTCTAACCATAATTATGACTACTGTATATGTGCCAACTCAATGTATTGATGCACATTACACATGCTACTAAGTTAATCTATAACTATGGAAAATTCAGACAATATTTTAGGCAAAAAGTTCTGGATCATCATTCCTAGCATTGCTCTTTTTGCTTGTTCTTTTAATATGTTCTGACCAGAGACTCTAGCACATAAAATACTGACACCTCTAGCAAATTAGGCAACTACTTTTGTTACATTAAACCATGTTAGCCCAACCAACAACCGATCAAGAGCGATGACTTAAAACCTTAAATAATTAATCATTAACCACAATTTCAAAATGCACACACATATACATTTAGAATTGCACTGGAATCTAGCAGTGTATCCAATCTGTCCAGTTGTCCAGCTGATTAAAACAAGTCTTTGTTTATGGCGGAATGAATTTCACTATCTGTATATCGGTGCATTTACTCTCTATGTTCTGACTATAGGATTGTCAGAGCATGGAGGTAAGGGAAGATACTGACTATTTCATGTTCTTACTGATTAAAGGAAGCCTGTTATGAGGGAAGCATGGAGGTTGCCATTGTTGATATTCTGATCAAAATGCTAACTATCTGACTGTTATGTTGATCCTCAGGTACCAGTGCTGAATCACTGATCTGAAATATCACACATTCTAAAGAATGACTATTCTGAATGTTCTGACTTCACTTCCTTTATTCCTGCTTCAGGTCTCTGACTCAAAAACCTTTCAAGGCATATGCAGCCAGGAAGATAATATTCTAGAAAGCTATTTCAATCTACATACTACTCCATTCATAACAGATCCTTTAAAATGAACCTAAACTAAAAAATTGAATATTTGCTATGCTTATATTTTTCCTTTCCTGGTTCTTTATTTCCCTCTTTATAAACATGCTAATTATATTTTTAAATAAACATTCCTGTTTGTATTACATCTTATTTTAGACCCAGTGACATCATCATTAGGTGTTATTTTATGCTGCTGGGAGTGGCTACCAGGATGCTGTACATATCCTCCTGAAACCATCACAGTACTTGGCCTCAGGACTCTTCCCAAGGGCCCTCAGGCATATTTGCATACAGTGGGCAGGCTCTTAGGAGGCGTTATATAAATATCAAAATACTTTGATGAATAGCAGTCTGGAGGAGTGGGAATTCCTGGGCTGGCTGTCCTTGCATACAGACTACTCTTGGTAATGCCCATATGTGATGCTGAGTAAGGATGGGCTCGGGCTTGTTCGAAATTGAAGTGAAAGGAAGTGAACCCTGTGCTGCGCTAATCACAGGCAGTGAGACATTTTCCTGATGCGCAGCTTCAGCGATTGGGGAATGTCTCACTGCCAGTGATTAGGGAAGCACAGGGTTCAATTTCTGGCAGGCATGGGCACGTTCGGTTTCTGAACAAGCTGAGTCCATCCAGAGGCTGAGCCTCTGTATTTGAAAGGTGAAATACAATGACTAAAAGGAGAGGAACAGTAAGGATGGGGAGGGAAGGGCTAGATGATGCTGGTAGTTCTTCCACCAGGAAATAAGGCAGACTCTGTCTGACTTTCTGCAGCTTCTAGTGCACACTGTTAGATGCTTACAGAATGCAAAGAAACCAGACTAACCATTTTCAGTAGAGGTGGAGAGCCTGAATGTAGGTAAGGCTTGAATTCAATTGTGTCTAAGAAGTACCTTAAAAATCTGGCATCCCCTGTTAGCACACTCCACTTCTCCTGTTTTGAGTGTGCCACCATAGAAAACGGCTAGCTATGGTGGCACATGTGCAGGCTTCCTCCCGAGCCGGGCAGTGCGCATCCATAAATACACACAGTGCATCTTAGATCCACCCCCCACTCCCTTCTCATAGGATTTGATCGACAGCAGCAGGAACCAATGGCCCCTGTGAATGCCATTGTGAAGAGGGACAGAAAGCAGTGCTTGCTGCAGATAGGCACAGGATTGCACTGGATCAAGATATGACTCGATAGATAAACATAAAGGGAAGTGAGGGGGTGATATAACCACTGAGCCATTTTTTTTACCTTAAAGCGGTTGTAACCCTAAAAGAAAAAAAAAAAGCTTCTGTTCCTTTAAGGCATTATCCATAGCACAGTTCATGTCATGCAATTTGTCCGTTTCTATGTTGTAAAATACCTGGTTTATCCTGCCTGTTCCTGCCTCCCCCTGTGTGTGCTGACCACTGGAATCATGGCTGCTGATCCATAATATCATAGTCAGTTTATGTGTCTCTGTCATCCAGCTCTCTGCTATGAGTCTCTTCCTCCCTGCCTGTCAGTTCCAAAGCCTGTGTGTGAGAGCCGCCCCTCTCCTCCTGCTGCTCTTACCTGTGGTTTCAAAATAAAATTTATAAATAACTGCCATCCCCTCTGTTTTATCAAGATATAAAGTGATGTATGTCCATTTCTTAAAAATTTGAATCCTAAATACCTTTTCTCACAGCACCGATGTGTGGTCACGTGACCTTCCTCTGCTGGCTGGCTGGGATCAGAGGGGTAGCTCAGCCCCTCCCTCCACATTCCTTAGATCAGGGAAGGAGAGAGGAGGAGGGCATATGGCAGCACAGAGGTGCTGTGAGAAAAGGTATTTAGGATTATAATTTAAGAAAAACGGGCAAACAGCACTTTATATCTTGATAAAAAAGAGGGGATGGCAGTCATTTAATATGCTGACTTTACAACCACTTTAATGCAAGGAAAGCTTTAGGGTAAAAAATGTCTTGCCTTTAGAATCACTTTAAGTACTGTAGTATGAAATGTAAACATTTTATTCAAGCATTTAAGCCTCAGGTACTGTGAGAATGCTATCTATATTGAAAGTAAAATATCACTATATGTGTGAGAGTACCGATTTCCCACTTATACTATAGCACCAATGACTGGCAAATAGAAAAAAGTCAGTTTATGTGTTTGTAACATAATTAAAATACTCATATGAAAACCAGCAATAATCCTGCACAAAAACAGATATATTCATGTATTCAGTCATTTTGGTAAGAAAATTGAATTGCATTTATCAAGTAGTATTTTCATTTTGTATCATGAGAGAACATAAACTATCAGGTTCATCGTAATTATTAACGAGTTTAAACTGCTGCACAATTTTGCATACATTATGCATATTTTTACTCGTACCAGATATTTTGCATTTATATTTTATTAAAACCTCCTACTGAGAGCTCAGTAGTCTTGTTGTTGTTTGTAAAATATTAAATGTATGTGTCACTGTACACTTTAAGAGCTGGTGACTTATAAGTCTATTTTTTATTAATAAATATATACATATTACAAGAGATTCTCAAGAGGGGGGGGGGGGGCAAAGAATATTGTAGACGATCTTGCCATTGAAGACATTAGAGGGCAAGAGTCACTGCAACTCATTAGAATTGTTAATGTACAGTATATATATTAGTTTTGCTTGAATTTGTTATAGCATTTAAGGTGGTGGACATAATATGATGTCCAGTGTAGATGACCAATGTTTTACTTAAAGTAACCCTTGCTATTCCATTTACTATCACATCTAACAAAACCTTTAAACCTTTGCATAGAGGCTGCTGTAATTAAAGTGGAGTTCGACCCAAAAGTAAAACTTCAGTTTATCTGATCCCCCCTCCTCCGGTGCCACTTTTGGCACCTTTCGGGGGAGGGAGGGGCAGGAATCTGTTTCTGACAGGTACCCTATCCCCACTTGTCGGACCTCAACGCTGCGAGGTACATCAGAAGTCTGGCCCCCTCCTTCTCCCTCCCCTGCTGCTGAGCCATTAAGAGAGTGCAGAGTGCTTCAAGCATGCGCAGTAGGGACCCAGCAGACGCTGGGTTCCCATGCCGCCAATGACGGCAGCAGCACCCGAAAGCCGATGGAATCATTGGCTGCGGTGCTGACATTGCTTGACTCCAGGACAGGTAAGTGTCCTATTATTAAAAGTCAGCAGCTACAGTATGTGTAGCTGCTGACTTTTATTTTTGGAGAGGGGTGGGCGGAACTCCACTTTAAGTGGTTATAAATCTGATGCACATGCTGCTGTATTCTGAGTTCCTCATCTTCTGACTAATCTCTATTTAGACCCAGATAAGTTTTCTTGTTCCCCTGGTTTCTGACTTTGCAAAAATGCTATTTTTTGTTGTCAACGTCAGTCTAGTCTTTTCATTCCATCCCTTGATACTGATTTTATATTGTTTTTGTCTGACCTTCCATTGCCAAATATGACATACGTTTTATATCATTTCTTGTTGCTGACATATGGCTTATATACATCCAAGTAATACATTGGTACTGGACGTAAACCTCTGTAGAGTCATCTACATTGTTGACATTTTTATATGGAAATAATAATAATGGATGCAGCACAGAAACATGCTTTTTTCAGGTGAAACTCACCTGCAAGTATAAATTCCAATTATTTGGTCCCACAAATACAATGTAATTTCCCACTTTACTCTTATTATTGCAAGCATCTAAGATGCATTCAGTTCAACACCCTCACAATATCATGGTAATGGTACTCACCCATCTAATGGGTGACTATATCTGATTGACTCACAGGAGTAGCTGTTAGTAAAAGACTAGTATCATTTACATACATTTACTTACTTTAATGAATACGTAACTGAGTTAAAGGGATTATTTTTAATGCTTTAAGAAAATATGTCTTTACAAAGTATACAAGTTTCAACAAAATATACAGAGGAATAACAGCATTGACAACTCTGCAAGAGTAGTACATAGTACAACATTGTAAATAATGCTTATGAAGAAGATGTCATTGTAATTTCAAGGCCGACTAGGAAAAGGATCCGGGGAGGATTGAAACAAGCCAGGCAAAAGCATACATTACATAATAAGGAGTGTTCAGTGTACCATGCATAACATACAACCCAAAGAGGGTGAAATAATTTTAACCTTCTGGAGAAGATAGGAGTAAAGAAGAAGAAGAAGAAGTGGATGGTAGGAAAGGAGTATGAGGGAGTAATAAGAGAAAAAAAGGGGGGGTGGTGTATTTTTAACCAGTTTCACACTGCCTACCGTCTATTTACGGTGGCAGTGTGGACGCTGGCCGCGAATTGCCGTAAAAAGGCGGCGATTTGTGAACGGACACTCCTGAGGAGTGTGCCCGCCGCTCGGGCAGACCCAATGTCCGCCGTCGAGCCGCGATGAGTGGCCACAGGCAAAGAGTGGGGAACCGCCGATGTAAACACGGCAGTTCCCCGCTCTGTTAGTGGGGGCATGGGAGATCTACTGATCCCTGTCACTGGGATCAGTTAGATCTCTCATGCCCATGGTAGCCAAACCCCCCCACAGTAGGAACACACCCAGGGAACACAGTTAACCCCTAGATCTCCCCCTGCAGGTTAACCCCTTCACTGCCAATGACATGTATACAGTAATCAGTGGACATTTAAATTTCTGATCGCTGTATAAATGTCATTGGTCCCAAAAAAGTGTCAAAAATGTCCGACATGTCCGCTGCACTATCGCAGTACCGCTAAAAATCACAGATCACCGCCATTACTTGTAAAAAATAAAAAAAAATAAAAACCCCAGAAATTAATTCTCACCATCCGTAAATGCGGCCACTTTTGCGAAAACCAATCAATAAACGCTGATTGCGATTTTTTTATCACAAATATGAGGAAGAATATAAATCGGCCAAAACTGGTGAAAAAAAATTTTTTATATATATTTTTTTTTTATTTGAATTTTAGCAAAAAGTAAGAAATTTGGGTTATTTTGCAAAATGGTCGCTCTTCTTTTGTTTATAGCGGTGATCAAAAATGACGCAGAGGGGATCAAATACCACCAAAAGAAAGCTGTATTTGTGGGGAAAAAAGGACGCAAATTTGGTTTGGGTACAGCGTCGCACGACTGCGCAATTGTCAGTTAAAACGACGCAGTGCCGAATCACAAAAAGTGCTCTGGTCCTAACCTGGGAAATTCTTCCGGGGCTGAAGTGGTTAAATATTTCCCTAGAATTCTGTTTTAACTCTGACCAGGAATGAAGATTGATGATAGGATGTTAGACTGTAGGAGCAAGCGCAGATTCCTTTTAGCAATTATAAGTGTCAATTGCCAATACCATTTCCAAACTTGCTCTACAGCAAACTTTCAGCTAAAAATTTGTACAATAAAATCACAAAGAATAAAAAGTAAGAATCCGATGATTTGAAAATAGGCAATTTGTCTAGTTATGACAAAGAAGCACATTGATAAATAAGGTGCTTAGAAATCATACCTGCAAAGAGCTTGTAAAAGTCCACACTATAACTTGTCTTACTATTGCTATCCAAAAAATCACGCTACGCTCATCTATTGTTCCATATAACAATAGCACTTCTTTACCTCATACAATTCAAAGCAATATTTTTTCTTTTAAAATTGCCAATGAAGTTATCATAGGCTTACTCAGAATCTGTAAACAGCATTGGGTTGTGGGTTGGATTCACCTGCTACCAACATTAATTTCTATTACCATGGGTGCTCTGAAGAAACCAAATTCCCATAATTCAGTACTCCAGTATTACTTGGGTAGAGGTTATGGACATGTAGTATAGATGCAAATAGTTTGTTTCTTGTGGCTGTAATAAACATTGCAGAATAAAACAACAGGGTTGATTTAAGGCAAATATACTGTGCATGTACACTCATTTTCCCCAGAGCTTAGTGAACGTGGTGAAGTTTCACTTTTAAAGAATACCCAATCAGGTGCAAGGAAAAAAAAAAACATAATTTTTGCTTGAACATGATTGGATGATGAAAATCAGCAGAGCATTTACTAAGCTCTGAGAAAAAAAAGTGCACTGTCCATTTGCCTATAGTAAATCAACCCCAATGCCTTATATTTTATTTTATTATGTAAAAGGGAGGCTGGCTGTGCTCTGTCTACAATGATGCAGCAATCGGTCTACAGTGACAATGCAAACCTTTTTAACCACTTAAGAACCAAGCCTATTTTTTAACACCTGTTGTTTACAAGTTAAAATCTGTTTTGTTTTGTTTTTTGCTAGAAAATTACTTAGAACCCCAAACATTATATATATTTTTTTCAGACACCCTAGAGAATAAAATGTTGGTCATTGCAATGCTTTTTGTCACAATGTATTTGCGCAGCAGTCTTAGAAACGCAATTTGTTTGGAATAAATAAATTTTTTCAATTAAATAATAAGAAACAGTAAAGTTAACCCATTTATTTTATATATTGTGAAAGATAATGTTATGCCGAGTAAATTAATACCCACCATGTTATGTTTCAAAATTGCGCCCGCTCGTGGAATGGCGACAAACTTTGGCACTTAATAATCTCCATGGGCGATGTTTAAAAATTTCTACAGGTTACCAGTTTTGAGTTACAGAGGAGGTCTAGTGCTAGAATGATTGTTCTCCCTCTAATGATTGCGGAGATACCTCACATGTGTGGTTTGAACACTGTCTGCATATGTGGGTGTGACTTACATATACGTTTGCTTCTGCGCACAAGCTCGGAGGGAGGGGGTGCTTTCAGTTTTTATTTTATTATTTATTTAACTTTTAATTTTTTATTTTTACACTGCTCTTTAAAAAAAAATGAGGATCATTTTTATTTCTATTATAAGGAATGTAAACATCCCTTGTAATAGGAATAAGCAGAACAGAACCTCTTTAATGTGAGATCTGGGGTCAAAAAGACCTCAGATCTCACAATTACACTTAAAAGAATTACATAAAAAAAAAGCCTATTTTTTTAAGTTGCCTCTTTAAGGCTGGAGGGCGGAAGTGACGTTTGACATCGTTCTGGTCCTCCAAGGGCACAGAGTCGAGTAGGGGCTATCATGCCCTCACTCGACTTCCTGTACAAAAGGGAAGAGGATCGTATTGTCTCCATTGCTACCAATGGATACGGTGAAGACAACCGGGATGTGGCGGGAGGAGGGGCACCTCTCCTGCAGCAAATAAAAGTGATCTGCCACGGAGACCACTTTTAGATGAAAGCGGACCATCCGCCATTGAAGAAAATTCCAGGTTTATGGCAGCTGTCTGCTGCCATAACCCCGATATTTAACATCAAAGAACCGGTAGACACACGTGTCTGACTTCTTGTAGTGAAAGAGTAAGTGTTTACTGTTCTATGCTACATTCTACCTGACACCCTACACTATGGAGTTTTCCCTTTACATATGGACATTTTGAAACCATTGAATTGAGCCACAAAAGACTCGTGGGAAAACCGAGACCGGAGTCATTCTCATCCCCAGGACAAGTCTCAGCAGAAGGGTCGGTCAGCGGGGTGTGACGGAGGGGAGCATGATTATATCACTACCTACCTGCCCCACCTCCTCCCCCCACCCCCTTCACATACAAACAATCCTTTTTCTTACTTTTGGACTTTGCACCTAATTTAGATTGCTATAGATAAATATATATTGTTTATTCACTGGTTCATATTAATGCTTACAATCTGTAGATTCAGGGGTGGATAGTGTATATCACTACACAACTGCATGATTCACTATTTGTTTTGGAGTTTGTTTGTCTTTATTTGCATTATTTTATGCCAGTACTATATGCAGTAGGTTCGATTATGGTTTATTTCATCTTAACAAGTTAAGAGTTCTACAATGCAATCAAACTGCAATAATTTATCACATTCACTTAGGCCTCATTTACACTGCTGCTGGTAAACAGACGTTTAGAGGCATTTGGGCATTTTTTTCGGCTGCCCCTGAACTAATCTAATGTTATCTTATCGGTACATTTACACAGGGTCATTTAAGGACGTTTCCAGGCAGTTGAGTTTATGTTTCAATGTTTTTATTTGGTATTTAAGTATTTTACAATACAGAAGGGAAAAAAAGGAAAAAAAAAACAGTCTTACATTGTTGTGAGTGGATAACAACAAAACATTGCATTACACTGTTATGTAGATCAATAAATCTCGTTCGTATTTATAACTCTTGCTTAAACTTCAGGAGCTACGAGTTTGTAAGGTATGACGTGTGCTCCAACAATGCTAAACTAGGGGAATAACCAGTTAATTATATAGCACTAACTTAGTATCCCATTCTAACCTTGTAATTGCTTGAGTTCCAACAGTCTCTCTTTTTTTTCCTATGGTGTAGTATGTTACGTACTTTCTGACTTTATCTGACTTGTTGACCATCCACCCCAGGGTACCCCATTGGGTACACTTTTGTACCCTGGTGGGATGGTCTGTGCCAGAAGTAGAGTTGCACATATCTCTACCTTGATTGTTAACCTATTATAAGAAGCGATCCACTGAACTGGTTGTCAACCAGGTGGACCATTGGTGCCAAGATTTTTGTATTGCATCTAGTTTACCTTGACTGGATGCGAGCATACTTTCGTAGCAGCAATGTGTATTGGTTAGGTTTATTACATCTATCGCTTTTGGAGGAGTTTGAGATTTCCAGAGTTTTGTGATGCTAGATCTGGCTGCTAACAGGATGTGCGTCACTACATTTCTGTGTTTGGGGTGAATTTGGTCTATTTTTAGATTAAGTAGGCCCAATGCTGGCGAGATTTCTGTGGGTGATTTTGTTATTTCTTGGATGATTCAGAATACGTCGTGCCAATATGTCTGAATTTTTGAGCAATTCCACATTATGTGGAGGATGTCACCCTTTGCTTTAAAACATCTCCAGCATTGGTCACTGTTTTTGTTATCAAACGACCTCTACAAAATTTCGTTTCCCACTGTAGGAGGTGTATTACACCTTAACGAGTTTTTAAGTCTGTATAACCGTGCTGCATAAGACTTAGTAGGTTCTTTATTGTTTTAGTGGGTGTCTTTAGAGCGGTCGTAACCCGGATGAATTAGATTTTTATCTGGTTTAAGTGGGGTTTGTGTCTTTACATCACTGCGTGTAGGACAATCGTCGGTCTAGATCGTAGTGTTTTGAGACCTTTAGAGTTTGAGGAGGTTTTCGCTATCTACATTATTTGGATTGGTTATGTGTAACGACGATGCTTTCATACGAGCGTAGGTCAGTTCC
>BLSH010523775.1:559632-581696 GCA_018402905.1 Glandirana rugosa | reverse complement strand
CCGGGTAGTTTCGGTAGGAGGTGTAGTTGTGTCAGGGAAGGGGCCTCCTGTTTCCAGGGCCCTAGAATATTATGAGGTCCGCTGTAGAGGATGAAGGGGTCGCTGCGACCTCTAGAAGCCACTGGTTAGTTACTATGTGCACTTGTGAGGCTGGAGGATGGCTTTGATGGGCCGGGGCCTAGTCGCGGGAGAAGCCGCGGGCTCAATTAGCGGACGTCTCGGACCCTCAGGTGGGATCAGGAGGAAATCAGGCCCAGTCTGCAGGGGAGGAAGAGGGGCTTCCCCTGGGGTGTGATCCGCCGTCCGGCAATGAAAGGACTGGCTGTCTAGTCTGTTGTGGAGGTCGCGGCCTAGGCCGCGGGTGAAGCCGCGGCCTCGATTTTGGGGGCCGCGGGAGGCGGTCGCGGGCGGACAAACTAGATGGACCGGGGTGTAGAGGGTAGAAGTGGGGATTAGGCTAGGTGGTTTTCCGGTGCTCACCAGTCCTTGGGAAGGTAGGATGGGGTTGATTGAAGCTGGGAGATCGGAGCTCTCCCAGAACACGTCCAGCTTCCTCAGCGCTCAAGCCACGCCCCCTCCAGGCAGTTGAGTTTAGAGGCTTTTTTTGGAACACAAAAAAATGGGTTCAGATGCCAGTTCAGAGGCATTTGAACTGCCAAACAGCTTATAAACGCACCTAAATGAGGTAACTCATGTCTGGGAGCGTTTCGTTTACAGGCCTTTCAATTTAAAAAAAAAAATTGTGAACGAGGCAAAACGCAGCATGCAAAACATGGCAAAACTGACGTTTTAGACGCCGGTTTCTAGCTGTCAAATTAAAACTTTCAGGGGAGGTTGAAACAGCGTCCCATGTAAATGGAGCCTAAATCGACAGAATTTAAATATTGCTTTGTCAAGCTGAATAAAACTAGTGTCCAATTTAGTAACTCTGGAATATGGGTGGTAAACGTTGAAAAATGTGCCACTGGGGCAGATAAAATGTAATAAAAAATGAATCTGTGCAATAAGAGTAAAGTGCTTAGTAAAATACAGAACATTGCTCAGGGGTAATATTCCTAAAGTGTATCTTAAGCTGTCATCCAATGTTACCTTCATCACAATAGCTGAAACTGATGCCTGTTTTAGTTACACATGGAGTAGTAGATGAATTTAAGAAATTGGTAATAATTCCTACCTTACACTTCTCAAAATCAAGGCAACTGTAAATTAATATATATATATATATATATATATACAGTATATATATACATATATATATATATACAGAGATACGGTGACGGGATCCTGAGGCCCATTGTTGTGCCATTCATCCACGACCATCACCTCAAGTTGCAGCATGATAATGCATGGCTCCATGTTGCAAGGATCTGTACACAATTCCTGGACGCTGAAAACATCCCAGTTCTTGCATGGCCAGCATACTGACCGGACATGCCACCCATTGAGCATGTTTGGGATGCTCTGGATCGGTGTTATACAACAGCGTGTTCCAGTTCCTGTCAATATCCAGCAACTTTGCACAGCCATTGAAGGGGAATGGACCAACACTCCACAAACCACAATCAACAACCTGATCAACTCTACGCGAAGGAGATGTGCTGCACTTCGTGGGGCAAATGGTGGTCACACCAGATACTGACTGGTTTTCTGACCCTCTGGACCCCCCCATTACAGTAAAACTGCACATTTAGAGTGGCATTTTATTGTGGCCAGCTTAAAGCACACCTGTGCAATGATCATGCTGCCTAATCAGCATCTTGATATGCCACACCTGTGAGGTGGATGGATTATCTCGGCAAAGGAGAAGTGCTCACTAACACAGATTTAGACAGATTTGTGAACAATATTTGAGAGAAATAGGCCTTTTGTGTACATAGAGAAAGTAATAGATCTTTGAGTTAAGCTCATGATAAATAAATAAAATTGTTGCGTTTATAATTTTGCTCAGTTTATATATACATTAAACCTTATTTATGTGTGCACATTTTTAATTTAAGTTGCCGATATTGTGTCAAAAATTGTCCACAAACTATATAATTTGATTGTGCAATCTCTATAAAATCTCATTTATATATTTATACCAAAAACTCTCAAATGAGGACAAACCTAACTATGTTTTTGTATGAAATAAGCAAGCTTTTGCACTACATAGTTTTAGTAGATCTAACGCTATCCACACTCATTACGATCTTATTGTAAAATTTTTACACAATCTGGTTTCTAGCTACCAAAATTATGTAACAGAAGCTCTTACTAAACAATACTTTCAATTTATAGTTAGGTAAGCTCTAAAGGTGATTGTACAATAAGACTGCAAGGCATATGGCTAGCTTAAGGCTGAGCTAGCCATAATTAAACCAGAAAAAGAATATGGCATCTTGAAGGAAGTTTAAAAAAAACAAAGAGATGAGCCATGCAAATCACTCTTTTATACACAAGTCAAACATCTATCCAGGACCACTGGCACAAACACAGCCTAGTTATAAAACTATAGCGAAATGGTACATATAGCTACCGCAGGCATGGGGATATATAAGACAAGCCAACCAGAAAGATTATAGTGAGGGCCAAGCAGGTGAAAATACCCTCCACTAAAAATACTGTAGGGTTATGTAGGGTTAAACCATCTTTAAAAGTATGAACATGTCATAATGTCCATAATAAATCCCACATTTAGGTTTTAATTCTAATTTAAGTGTAGCTGGCAGAGCATGCCATTACCTTATGTCCTAGTAATACATAATGTTATTAATATCAATGACAGCAATACGACAATATCTTGCTGTGGGTCTTTGTAATGATAAAATAATAAAAATGAAACAAAAAATTTGTGAAATAATGGTGCCACCCTATTATAGGAAGTAGAAAATCAATGGATATAGTGGCAGGATCATCTGGTAATTAAACTATATTGCAGAGGGCACTCAAAAGAACAAAAAATGCTGTGTTAGTGCTATTTATAGAATGCATCAAGTGTTTACATTTTGGTTTTATATCTTTTCTTTTTTCATGACAAGTGCCATATTGTACAGATATTCTGATATAGACAATTTAGTCTAGATAATAAGCAGTAATCAAGCACAGAATTTGTCATAACATCAAGAATCTCCTGGAGATAATGCTTTTATAGCTCTTGTCTGTTGCAACACAGTGATCTGTAGTCCCCTTTCCCATAGTCATTCACAAGCAATAGCTGAATACAAGCACCACTTTCATTAAAATCAGGAATCAGGCTGTTTCATTAAAATCAGGAATCAGGCTAAATTCACACTAGTCCGACACAGCAATGATCAGACTTTGATCCTACTTTGCTCTGCGTCATGTGTCCTACAACGGTACTACATCAGACCTACATCGGTCTGACTTCTGTCCGGCACCTTGTGCTCTGGGGATCTTGAAGGGGAACCCCCGCCAAATAAAAAAAAACGGCATGCGTTCCCCCTCCAAGAGCATACCAGGCCCTTCGGTCTGGTATGGATTGTAAGGGCAACCCTGCACCGATTTTTAAAAAATAATGGTATGGAGGTCCCCCTCAAAATCCATACCAGATCCTTATCTGAGCACGCAGCCTGGCAGGTCAGGAAAGGGGGTGGGGATGAGTGAGAGCCCCCGAACCATACCAGGCCACATGCCCTCAACATAGGGGGTGGGTGCTTTGGAGCAGGGAGACCCTGCGCACCCCACCCCAAAGTCCCTTGTCCCCATGTTGATGAGGACAAGGTCCTCTTCCCAACAACCCTGGCCGGTGGTTTTTCGGGGTCTGCGGGCAGGGGGCTTATCAGAATCTGGAAGCCCCCTTTAAAAAGGGGGCCCCCAGATCCCGACTCCCACCCTATGTGAATGCGTATGGGGTACATTGTATCCCTACCCATTCACCTAAAAAAAGGGGCAAAAATAAACACACTACACAGGTTTTTAAAGTATTTTATTAAGGCAGCTCTGCATCTTCTCCCTCTCCGGCTCTTCTCCCTCTTTACCTTCTTTCTTCTGCTCTTTTGTGGGGTCTTCTTTCTTCTGAGGGGTCTTCTTTTTTCTGCTGGTTCTTCTCCCTCTCCGTGCTGTCTTCTGCTCTTTTGCGGTTCTGGTTGCGGGACCATACTCCTACACAAAGGGTGGGGGGCCGGGATCTGGGGGCTCCCAGATTCCGATAAGCCCCCGCCCGCAGACCCTGACAAGCCCCAGCCAGGGTTGTCGGGAAGAGGCCCTTGTCCTCATGCTCTGATAACGGTCTGGTATGGATTTTGCCATGCCATTTTTTTTTTACGTTATGGCATGGGGTCTGGTATCCTCTTGGATGGGGAACCCATGCCATTTTTTTTTAATTTGGCGTGGAGTTCCCCTTCAAGATCTCCAGAGCACAAGTTGCATGCCAAAGTAGTATCAGTTAGGACAATGATCCGACATTGATCCGACTTCAATAATATTGAATGGTCTGAAGTAGGATCAAAGTTGGACAAAAGTAATATAGGATCCGTTTTCAAAGTTGGTCTGACTTGTGTTGGACCAGTTAAGATGGCTCTCATAGGGAATCATTGTTTTAATACTTGTGCTCCTAATGTCGGTCCGTTTGTCAGGCTAGTGTGAACCCAGCCTCACACGACTGAAATAAGACTCATAACATTGCTATTATATATGTATAGATCAGCTGATACAGATATAGCCTAACTAATGGCAAGGAAAAACCTCCTGGTGAAACAAAAAGAGTCACGATTAGGGGCCCATTTTTATTAAGTGTAGAAACACGACAAATATTGGTTCTTGTTTCTGTTTTTATTGTACAATTTTAACAAGGAACTATGTGAAACAAATTATAATATAAGATGTAGGTTTGTTCAATAGAAGTGCAAACCCCCCTAATACATATCTACCCTTTGAACAATTTGTTAATAAAGTAAATAGGGATACTGAACAATGTGCTGAGCTGGGTAGTAAGAAAAGATTTATATATAGAACATGAGTAAAGGAGAACATGATGCCCTTTGTAAATATTTAGTAGGAATAAAAATAATGATTAAACCCACTGATAAGGGAAGTTTCTTAGTAGTAACAAATGCTACTGATTATGCTAAACAAATTTCAATTATCAGAAGTAAATGTGTATAAGAAACTCTCTTCTTATCCTACTTATTAACCAGATAGATAGAATAGTTACCTCTGCACTCATGGAAGAGACAATTGATACTGACTCTGTTACATTTATGAAGGAACTACTATTGTGGTTGTAATTTATACCCTCACTAAAATCCATAAGAACCTCTGTTTGCAACCAGGAAGACCAAATGTGGCCGGTAGGAGTTCCTTCTGTGTCCCTCTTGTTTTAGTTGCTCAAGGTAAATCCTTTTTTGAAAGATACCACCAATCAGTTGCAAAAATGTGGAGACATCTAAATGCCTAAATATTGCTGGCAAATCTGTACGCATCCATAGAACATGAATGGGTATATGATCAATAGATATGCTGTCACACAGTAGAGGCAGTATAGTACAGTATACATTTAGTGTTTTCTGTCCTTCTTATGGTTTTTACTTATAAAATCAGGGAAAATCTTTCTTTCTGTTTCAAAATGACTTTTAAGTTAGAAGGTGCCACAATGGACTCACATGTCTCATTCCAATATGCAAATACTTATGAACAACAGTTTATATACTCTCATTTAGCATTCCATGAACATTGTATAGCATGGTATTGATTCACAAATGATGTCTTTGTCACATGGAGGAAGGCCAGGAGTCCTTTCTGCAATTTGATGCAGAACAAATTCCATGGTTTCACGATTGAACATGGAACAATAATCAATAGTATTTTTGGATGTTAAGGTCTATAGGGACAAGAACAAATTAAAGACTGACTTGTATGTGGAACCCACCAACAGAAACCAACTGTTATATTCTAGATGTCCTCCTGCTATGGTGTTTACATTTATACTGTAAAGACAAATGATACAGATGGGAAGAATAGTAAGATAGAGGCATACTAGAATCAAGTTATTGCCTGAGATGCAGAACACATTAAGTAGCAGGGGTTATCCTCTGGGTAGGTTGGAATTTGAAAATTGGAGGATTGAGGAATTGTGGGTCACTGGTGTGGAGAGCCCAGTTCCCAGATATAAAATAAACGTAATTCTTTTTGTGTCCCAGAAAGCATAAAACCTCTCAATAAATTGTTGACATAATTAAACGGCACTGGAATATTTTAAGGGACAATTACCCTGAAGAATTTCAGGAAATTGATCAGATTATGTTGTCAGAGCATCAAGGTATTACGACTAAAGTCATAGATACTGTTTAGGTCCTAAGAAAAATTAGTTCTACCCCTGTCTACAATGTGTCCAATGTCCAAGCATGATTACATGTAACTTTTTCACACAGCCTCATACAAGAAATAAAATCTATATAAAAGGGCATTCTACATGCCAGAGTTATTATTATTACATTTATATTATACTTGTTAAAATGTCTGTGCAGTTTATACAATGTGTGTTGGAAACAACAAAGAAAATCTTGAATAGACTAGCGCAGCATAAATATTCAATTCAATCGCCACAATTAGAGTTACCATTAGTGTGATATTTCATTTAGTGTGGCCATTTAGCATCTGCACAGCAAACCATTCATGGTCATCCAACAACACAGAAGAGGAGGCAAGAGAATTGCTTCTGTTTGTGTTTGTAAAGTGAAGTGGGTATCAATTCAGAACCCTGTAGCGCTTAAAGGGTTAAACACCAGTTTTGCCATTTATAACTGTATTTATGTGGTACTATATACATTTTGCATCACTATTGATTCTTTTAGCTTCAATTTTATTTAGATGTATCTTTTTGCATACCCGGCGGCAACTGCAATTATGTTTTTCTTTATATTTTTGGAATGCACAATTTTAATTTCAGTTAGTCATAGACTAACATGGGGTTAATTGATACAGGTGATACTTATTTTCAGTGTTTAGTAAAGCACATACTGTATGTTCAGCCATGGGAGATGTTACACATACGTGTCATAGGAAAGATCTTTACAGATCAAAAACGATTTTGTGACTCAGGACTGCTTAAGAAATGTAAGAGGTGCTGCAGAATGACTGCCATTTATATACAGAGGTTTAGACATGAATGGCTGTGTGTTGAGTTATTTTGAGGGGGCAGCAAATTTACACTGTTATACAAGCTGTACACTCACTACTTTACATTGTAGCAAAGTGTCATTTCTTCAGTGTTGTCACATGAAAAGATATAATAAAATATTTATAAAAAAATGTGAGGGGTGTACTTACTTTTGTGAGATACTGTATATTTATATTGTGACATAATAAAAAGGATAGGTGATTGAGGGATGGTATGTTTCACCTCACATGCTTTCGTATGTGGGAAACTAAGGTGGAATCCTGTTCAGGTTTTCCAGGCCAACTTGACAGTGTGGGATCCAAATCACGTTTTGGTTCCCACTTGTGACCAGCAGCAGATGGGATAAATAAGGAAAGACTGGAGCAAGAGGTTGCTCTGACCTGGGATTCAGTTTTGCAAAAACACTTATATTTTTTTGTTGGTGACTGAGAGAAGCCCTTCACCTGCGGGGGAGGAACTTTTACTGTTAAGTTAGGGCTATGATGGGTGTATTTTCTATTTTGTCTTGCTTGTTTTGTGGGCAACCTTTTTAATAAAATTGGCTACAAGTGAGAATTCTAAGAAAGGACCTGCTGTTTGGACTACTTTTTCCCAGGGAAGATGATCCCCACTTGAGCTAAACCTATATATATATATATATATATATATATATACAGTATCTCACAAAAGTGAGTACACCCCTCACATTTTTGTAAATATTTTATTATATCTTTTCATGTGACAACACTGAAGAAATAACACTTTGCTACAATCTAAAGTAGTGATTGTACAGCTTGTATAACAGTGTAAATTTGCTGCCCCCTCAAAATAACTCAACACACAGCCATTAATGTCTAAATCGCTGGCAACAAAAGTGAGTACACCCCTAAGTGAAAAGTCCAATTTGGGCCCAGTTAGCCATTTTCCCTTCCCGGTGTCATTTGACTCATTAGTGTTACAAGATCTCAGGTGTGAATGGGGAGCAGGTGTGTTAAATTTGGTGCTATCACTCTCACTCTCTCATACTGGTCACTGGAAGTTCAACATGGCACCCCATGGCAAAGAACTCTCTAAGGATCTGAAAAAAGGATTTGTTGCTCTACATAAAGATGGCCTAGGCTATAATAAGATTACCAAGACCCTGAAACTGATCTGCAGCATGGTGGCCAAGACCATACAGTGGTTTAACAGGACATGTTCCACTCAGAACAGGCCTTGACATGGTCAACAAAAGAAGTTGAGTGCATGTGCTCAGCTTCATATTCAAAGGTTGTCTTTGGGAAATAGACGTATGAGTGTTGCCACTATTGCTGCAGAGGTTGAAGGAGTGTGAAATCTGCATGGCTGTCATCCCAGAAGGAAGCCTCTTCTAAAGATGATGCACAAGAAAGCCTGCAGTTTGCTGAAGACAAGCAGACTAATGCCATGGATTACTGGAACCATGTCCTGTGGTCTAATGAGACCAAGATAAACTTATTTGGTTCAGATGGTGTCAAGCATGTGTGGCAGCAACCAGGTGAGGAATACAAAGTCAAGGTGTGTCTTGTCTACAATCAAGCACGGTGGTGGGAGTGTCATGGTCTGGGGCTGCTGGCACTGGGGAGCTACAGTTCATTGAGGGAACCATGAATGCCAACATGCACTGCAACATATGGAAGCAGAGCATGATCCCCTCCGTTTGAAGACTGGGCCGCAGGGCAGTATTCCAACATGATAACGACCCCAAACACATCTCCAAGACAACGACTGCCTTGCCAAAGAACCTGAGGTTAAAGGTGATGGACTGGCCAAGCATGTCTCCAGACCTAAACCCTATTGAGCATATGTGGGGCATCCTCAAATGGAAGGTGAGGGAACGCAAGGTCTGTAACATCCACCAGCTCCGTGGTGTCATCATGGAGGAGTGGAAGAGGACTCCAGTGGCAACCTGTGAAGCTCTAGTGAACTCCATGCCCAAGAGGGTTAAGGCAGTGCTTGAAAATATTGGTGGCCACACAAAATATTAACATTTGGGCCAAATTTCGACATTTTCACTTAGGGGTGTATTCACTTTTGTTGCCAGCAGTTTAGACATTAATGGCTGTGTGTTGAGTTATTTTGAGGGGACAGCAAATTTACTCTCTTATACAAGCTGTACGCTCACTACTTTACATTGTAGCAATATGTCACATGAAAAGATATAATAAAATATTTACAAAAATGTGAGGTGTGTTACTCACTTTTGTAAGATACTATATATGTATATATATATATATATATATATATATATATATATATATATATATACGTTGGCACCCCAGAATTTTTTCCAGAAAATCAAGTATTTCTCACAGAAAAGTATTGCAGTAACACATGTTTTGCTATACACGTGTTTATTCCCTTTGTGTGTTTTGGAACAAAACAAAAAAAGGGAGAAAAAAAAGCAAATTGGACATAATGTCACACAAAACTCCAAAAATGGGCTGGACAAAATTATTGGCACCCTTTCAAAATTGTGGATACATAAGATTGTTTCAAGCATGTGATGCTCCTTTAAACTCACCTGGGGCAAGTAACAGGTGTGGGCAATATAAAAATCACACCTGAAAGCAGATAAAAAGGAGAGAAGTTCACTAAAGCCTTGCATTGTGTGTCTGTGTGTGCCACACTAAGCATGGACAACAGAAAGAGGAGGAGAGAACTGTCTGAGGACTTGAGAACCAAAATCGTGGAAAAATATCAACAATCTCAAGGTTACAAGTCCATCTCCAGAGATCTAGATTTGCCTTTGTCCACAGTGCACAACATTATCAAGAAGTTTGCAACCCATGGCACTGCAGCTAATCTCTCTGGGCGTGGATGGAAGAGAAAAATTGATGAAAGGTTGCAACGCAGGATAGTCCAGATGGTGGATAAGCAACCCCAAACAAGTTCCAAAGAAATTCAAGCTGTCCTGCAGGCTCAGGGAGCATAAGTGTCAGCGCAAACTATCCGTGAACATTTAAATGAAATGAAATGCTATGACAGGAGACCCAGGGGGACCCCACTGCTGACACAGAGACATAGAAAAACAAGACTACAGTTTGCTAAAATCCTTCTGGGAAAACGTCTTGTGGACAGATGAGACCAAGATAGAGCTTTTTGGTAAAGCACATCATTCTACTGTTACCGAAAATGGAATGAGGCCTACAAAGAAAAGAACACAGTACCTACAGTAAAATATGGTGGACGTTCAATGATGTTTTGGGGTTGTTTTGGCACTGGGTGCCTTGAATGTGTCCAAGGCATCATGAAATCTGAGGATTACCAAAGGATTTTGGGTCGCACTGTAGAGCCCAGTGTCCAAAAGCTGGGCTTGTGTCTGAGATCTTGGGTCTTCCAGCAGGACAATGACCCCAAACATACCTCAAAAAGCACCCAGAAATGGATGGCAACAAAGCGCTGGAGAGTTCTGAAGTAGCCAGCAATGAGTCCAGATCTAAATCCCATTGAACACCTGTGGAGAGATCTTAAAATTGCTGTTGGGAAAAGGCGCCCTTCCAATAAGAGAGACCTGGAGCAGTTTGCAAAGCAAGAGTGGTCCAAAATTCCAGATAAGAAGTGTAAGAAGCTTATTGATGGTTATAGGAAGCGACTGATTTCAGTTAATTTTTTCCCAAGGGTGTGCAGCCAAATATTAAGTTAAGGGTGCCAATAATTTTGTCTAGCCCATTTTTGGAGTTTTGTGTGTGTGTTTGTCCAATTTGCTTTTTTTCCTCCCTTTTTTTTTGTTTTGTTCCAATGCACACAAAGGGAATAAACGTGTATAGCAAAACATGTGTTACTGCAATACTTTTCTGTGAAAAATACTTGATTTTCTGGAAAAATTTCTGGGGTGCCAACAATTTCAGCCATGACTGTATATTTATATATATATATATATATATATATATATATATATATATATATATATATATATATATATATATTAATTCGCAACATTTATATCACAGACACCATTTTAGGTTAACAAAATCTAATTTCTTCATAAATGCCCCATGCATAATAAACGAGAAACATGAATCAGCATTACAGATCAGTACATCTAAGGTGAATGTAGTTCTGCAGGTTACAATTATACAGCAGATGTTTAATGCAATATAAAACTGTCTCTTGTAAATGATTGATGAGTCTCTTTCCATTTCAAAATATTCCCTGATTATTTATTTTGTTCTGGTCACTGCTTGAAAGCATCCTATTAAATCAAAACAATTGATCACTTTCAGCTTTTCATGTTTCTGTATTATTTATGTTTTATATTCATTTTTTAAACAAGCATAAACAATAAAGGACACATCAGCATGCTGTTTATGCTCACAAAACATGAATTTAAATTTCAGATAGTCTCACCATTCTTAAGTCATAGTCTACTTAAAAACTAGTTGCCCACCATAAAAAAACTCATCTTCCAATGCCATAATGTATCATTACCAAATACACCTGTGGCCTTGATCTGCACTGCAGATCTCTAAACAGTTCTACATTGACTTTATTATACTTCAAGGCATGCCCCACCATCCCTTTCACAGTGCTCAAGCCTGATGGATCGTTGTTTAGGCTTTAAAAAGCATGTCAGCCTGAATGAAAAAGTTCTCTGTGCTTTATTTTGGTCTATTAAATATACCATTAATTTAAATGAGTTTTGTTAATTTGATTGATAAGTGCAAAAAATATCAGTTGATGCTGCTATAAGTCCAGTGGGCCCCCTGCCTCTACTGCTTCTCAGTCAGCATGGTTCCCAGTTCTCTCTGTGAACTACAGAAAATATCCTCCATATGTCATGGTGATGAAGATAAGGGAGGTGTTCTGTACTCCTAACACACACAAAGACCAACAAACTGTCATTGCAATTTAAGGGCTCGGCATCCACAGCTATTCACACAAGTCAGCTGCAGGAATCCACAGATTCTTGCTGCTGGAAGTTGCAGCATGTGTAATTGCCTGTGCAAAATAGCCCTTAAAACTGTTGAAGCCATCCCTCTACTTCTGCGCTCTCCGGGTTTGTGCTTTACTCTACAGGAGATTACAAGAGGCATCAAATGAAATTCAGGGACTTAAAGCTGAACTCCAGGCAGTTACAAAAAGGCAGTGTAAGCACCTGGATGTGACCAGGTATCAGCCTCTCCCAGTTAGTGTACAGCAGAGCTGAAGTGTGAGAGGAAGAAGCAGCACAAGGAGCCAACCAGTGTATGTGCTGAAAACAAATGCGTTGATAGAAGGTGATAGCAGAGTTTTTTCTGTAACTCTCCAGTCACAAGCTGGGAGTGGGTCCACCATGGCTTGGCCTCAAAAGAAGTTAGCTGAATGAAGCTGGCCATAAGACTGAGGATATCTAGTGGAACAAAAACATACTGTAGGGGAATTCTCTAGGTTGAACTAGAATATCATAGCAAAAGCTTGTTTTGTGAGTTCAATTTTTAATAGGCTATTAATTTTTTTTTATTCTACTTTATCTGCAGTTCTGCATGGATTTGTACTTTATATCTTCATATCTACCTGGAGTTGAGCTTTAATATGTTTTTTTTTTACCATCACCTTGCAAAAGATGATCTATTGTATCTGAAATATGTATTTCATGTGTCTTTCTAACATCTTTAAAGTGGTTGTAAACTCTGTTACACCACTTGTACCTACAGGTAAGCCTATAATAAGGCTTACCTGTTGGTATTGTAAATATCTCCTAAACTTGCACAGTTTAGGAGTTATTTACCATATACACTTTTGCCGATGTCACCGGCGCATGTGCACTGAAGAAATGGCCCACTGGTGCTATTTCTTCAGGGCCTGTGCCATGACAGGTGGCTCCTGTGCGCATGTAGGAACTGTGGAGAAATGTATCTTCAAAGTTTCCAACAAAAACACTGAAATCACAGATCTCCTAATGTATCTGCCAGCAAGGCTTTGGCAGCTAATAAGGCTTGCTTTGAACGAAAAAGCACAGTGCAGACAGAGGGCATGTCAGAGCTCTTTCATTGATTATAATGCTAGATTTTATCTGTTTCTATACCTGAAGAAGGGTTTTATAGCTGTGAAAGCTTTTGCCTTTTTGAAGATTTTGTTATCACTGTGACAATACTTATTTGCCTTCTCTGTCTGTGATTTTTGAAGATGGATTACTCCACTGTACAATAAGATAAAACATTTTTCAATTCAATGTTTTTTCAATTTTTCAAAAAGATTTCTGAAAGTACTTAACTTTATTTTTGCTAAAAAAATGCAAATGCTTAAATGACCATAGTCTGGGCACACGTGCACTTTAAGAAATGAATGAATGTATCATTCAAATTCCAATACCTACACAAATCTTAGCAATTAATGAAAGATATTCTAGCTTTGAAGGCACTGATGGAGAGTTATCCACTTTGTTTCAATTGTTCTGTGTTTTCTTATGGAGAAAAAGTAGGCACATCACTTCTTTGATGAGAAGGCTGCAGTGGGTGCTAGAACTTTATCAAAAAATGGGAAAGGCCAGGCAATTATTTTGCATTTAACTGTTCTGGGTGACAAATGTGCCTATCTATGGCTTTTCAGCCATCTTTCGGCTAAGAGTAAATGCACTATCTGTTCTTACCAGTTTTCAGGAACAGAACGCTGGTGCCTCCTGCTGAGGATATGGGAGGGGGTGCTAGTCGGTAATCCCCAATGCAATAAATTGGGTACAGTGGAAAATATTATTTTCCTCCTGGGTTGAATATGGTCATGTTCCCAGGTTTGTCCCGGATTGAAGCCAGGGCTCTCCCTAAATGCTAATGCCTTCCTGGTAGCAATGGGGTTGCATTTGTCTGGCCAGGGGCTGAGAGGTGCAAGCAGCTCCCAGCGATGTGCCCTCTGCGTGACATGCCAGGGGTTCCAGAAAAAACACTTTGGAACCCCAATGGAGTTTCACTAGCAATTATTTGTGTCACTTTGTTTACACACACCTCTTGGGCAGGCCTCATGGCTAGTCCAGGAGAAATGTTTATACTGACTGAAAGGCCTGCTTTGTGTGACCACACCTGGTATGTTTTATTTATTTTTTACCATTTATCATGTGCACTAACAATTTGTTTCTTTTTTTGTCAAAGAGGTGGAGGGTGCAGGCTTGTAGGGGTCTGTCCTGATATCGAAGGGAGGATCTGTGACCTTTAGCTCTTTTTCCTTTTCACAACCAGGTGCTCTCTTCTGGAGAGCTGTCACCAAGTACCAGACTTTGGCCTAGGTAGACCATAGTATGCCTTTCCCCAGTCAGGAGCCTTTGTCTTTGATGGGGATGGGGTTTCAGGGAATGAGGTCCTTCTTCTTCAGAGACTATTCCTATTCTATACCCTTTATGCACTTTTATGTGTGCTGTGAATTCCTGGTTCACTTTTTTGTTCACAAGTTAGCACCGCATTTCCGTAAAAAAAAGAAGAAAAAGAAAGCCTATCTTTGGCTAATGTTAGTAAACACAATGCATGACTTTTGTTTTCTCATTCATTGCCTACAATCCCTTTATCTCCACTCCTCATGATGTGTTCATCTTGAAAAGTAGGAGCTTAGGACGTGGGCATATAGCAAAAGATATTGTTAGCAAGTTTACCATTGTGTCTTTGTGGGTTTGGTGAAACCTACAGATAATTAACTGCATGTATTCCTCACAAAATTAATAAACAAATGAGATACATAAACATTCCCATTACTAAAAAAAAAAAAAATTGTTTCTCTTTGAAAAAAGCAAACGTGTTTGCTGATGGGTTTGCATAAGAGACTGACCTCCTTTTTGACCTCAAAAACTAAATAAATTGTCCAAATAAAAAAATATATTATGGAAGTTTATTGTATTTTGCTAAACTACTTGTTCACCAATGTTTATTTTTTGGGGGTGTTGTAGCATTAGACTGTATACTTGTTTTTGCAATTACAGCATTCTCGGGGAGAATTGAGAATTACTGACATCTAGAAGTGAACACTGGCAGTCAGTAAACAGGCGATGCGTGACTGATAAAAAATGATGATGACCTTCAACAGTGAGAGCATAGCACCTCCAATGGCACTGTGGCCAGGATGTGACTAATGAGGGCACTAAACAGAATGATAAATGAGTGTCCAATACCTGTGCACTTGGAAATACCTAGTGATGTGTTCTTATAATGCTTTTACATAGTATCTGAAAACATAACCAAGCCTGACTAGATGTGTGGACAGATATAGGGGGAGAATTGGGGGAAGAATGCAGGGCAAAGGTCATCAGAAAAAAAAGGGTCAGACTCTTTCAGAGATACCCATATCAGCCAAATCTTTGCTATACAAGTTGAATGATGGCTCATGCAAATCAATGTGCTAATCTCTATCCATAAATGCTGAAATGGGAATCTGTGCATAAACTGCACAGGGGAACAATACGAAAAACCGTATGTTCAAAAACTGCTCAAAAAAAATAAACCAATAACTTTTTCTAAATGAGTATTTTTTACTTTGCAAGTAAAAAAAACTTAACATTGTAAGTTATTATTTTTAAATCTAATAAAAGAAATATCAGTTTCTATGATAATGTGTGTAGTTTTGCTTAAAATCTGCTAGCAGAAAATAAGCAAGGTTTTTTTTTTTTTATGCAATACACTAAACATCTTAACTGTGTATTTACACCAAAATATGCAATATCAACAAAAACATATTTCTTTAGCATAAATATGTTTCATTATTTAGATTAATAGAGAAAGTACTATTGGCATTTTCCTTTGGCACATATTTCATTTCAGCTGTGATCAACATTGTACTAAAATAAAGTCAAGTATAACAGCCGCTCTCTGCCCATCAAAACTCACAGACGTCTGCCAAGTACTTGTAACAGCTGGTGTTACATTAATTAGTTTAAACTATTTATTTCATCCATCTCCAGAGCAGATTGAGCAAAAACATTAGAGATTATTCTAGCATCTGTAAGTATGCTGCAAACATTCACTAAAAGAAAGTTGGAATATTAGTTGTAAGCTAATGCGTCTGATTTAAAGCTAAAGATAGTTTGTTTAGAATGTAAAACAGAGCGCAATCCACTCATCTGCACAATATAAGCCTAGTATGCATCTCTGAAATCATACTAAAACATGCAAATTGGTCTGCACAGTTACCAAAAAGTCTTGAAAAATATAATTAAAAGAGATAGTAATTCTTACTAGAATGGCTCATTAAACAATGTGTGTCAACTACTGGATGACTCAGAATATTAGTCAAAAATTTTATGTTTATTAACTGGAAAGAAGCCCTAACAACGATGATCAAACTGCTGTTATAAGTGGTTGTAACAATCTCAATTAAAATTACTTTGATGGACTGAGATAAATATTTAAATGAAATTATACCCCTAAAATCCATATTCTCTTGCCTTGCATCTTTTTTAAAAGCATACTAATATAGTTTATGATATGTTAGCTCAGTTTAGGTACATTCAATGGACCAAAGGAGACCAATTCAATAAATTGTGTTAATTAAATAACCATCTATAAAAGAGGTGCAATATACAAAAAGGGTAATGTGCTTATCTGGCAAAAAAATAAAACTAAAACCATAAAAAACAGCTAATTTAATGATGCTTAAAACTGCGAGAGATGGAATTAAAGTGGTAAGCCAACTTGACAAAATATGAATTGTGTTGTTTCAGCCTTGTTAGATATCTTGAATACCATATAATAACATGCCTTTAAAGTCAGCTTTTAAGACTCAACTCATGGTTATGATTATGCCCAGAGATAGTGGTGTAAGAGGCAAATATAAGATATGTGCCGGAACAACATGCCACTTTCACTAAATTTGTAAAAGAGAGAACATTCATATCCAGAAGTTCATTTCTAAATCAAATGCAAAAGCATACAGTTGGAACCACAAAAACTCAGATGTGTTTCACACAACACCATGCTTAGACCATTGGTCTAAATGTATCCATGTTTTTTGCATCCCTCTGTATGCTAGCAGGCTTTTTTCATTAATAAACATTATTTTCTTCTTAAAGTTTACAGTTAATATTGCATTGGAAATCCAACTTTTGATTAGGACAAAACACCATTTACAGTCAACATGCATTGAATTTTGATCTGTATTTTATGACTATTGTTTAAGTTTTTTTAAATAAGAAAAATTATCTAGCTTTCTCATAGATGTACACAGTATACACAGGTCATTAGTTATACCTCATCTGGAAAATGCAGTTCAGTTTTGGGCACCTGTTTACAAAAAATATTGGGGATCTGGAGATAGTGTAGAGAAGGTCAACCAAATTCATAAGAGGCATGGAGGAGCTCAGCTAAGAGGAAAGATTAGCTGAACTGAATTTACTCTCTCGAGAATAGGAGATTAAGGGGAATATGAGCAACATGTACAAATACATATGGGATCCATATAGCAAATTTGGTGTTGAGCTATTCATTTTAAGGTCATCCCAGAGGACAAGGGGGCACTCTTTACGATTAGATGAAAGGAGATTTAATCTCTAAATATGGAAAAGGGTTCTTCACAATAAGAGCTATAGAAATGTGGAATAGACTCCCTCAAGAGCTGGTTTAGGCCAGCTCAGTAGATTGTTTAGAAAAAGGCTTGGATTATTTCCTAAATGCACAAAAAATAACTGGATACTCACATTTATAGGTAAAGTTGATCCAAGGAATATCTGATTGCTCTTATTTGTTTTTTTTTGCCTTCCTCTAAATCAACGGTAGTATAGGATTGTATTTATGAAGGTTTTTGATTTGTGTGGTTTTTTTTGTTTTATTTGTTTGTTTTTGTTTTTTGTGTGGATTAAACTGGATGGACTTTTGTCTTTTTTCAACCAGATTAACTATATAATTATGTATATACAGTACAGGCGGTCCCCTAGTTACAAACATCCAACGTATAAACAACTCCTTCTTAAAAATGGAGGGAGATAACAGGAAGTGAGAGGAAATCTGTCCCTAGGTAGGGAAATTCACTCCTGTAAGAGTTATTATGAGAAAAGGGTATCTCCACTGATGCTTTATCATAGGGGTTTGTTTCCACAGCAACCCAAATTTTTCAAAATCCAATTATCATTGGGACAGGAAACAAGGTGAAATCTTCTGAACAGAAACATTGACAGCAGAACAAACATTAAATGGGTGTTAATCCTTCCCTATGCTATCCAAAAAGCTTAAAAATATTTTTTTTGGTTGAAGGTACACTTAAAAAATGTACCTGTTCCGACTTACATACAAATTCAACTTAAGAACCAACCTACAGTCCCTATCTTGTTTGTAACCCAATGACCGCCTGTATTTTGTATGATGTGGAAAACAACCTCAAGGACACAAATTCTGCTCTGAACAATGTATGTATTAACTCCACCTTCATTTTTGCCACTTGACTGTGAGGCCTCAGGTGGAGATGGGGGTCCATCAGAGCCTAGCAGTAGTGATTGGGCTGGAAACAAGGACCTCACAAACAAAAGTGTGTAGCATTAAGGCCTCATGTACACTGGGCATAAGAAATGCTGCTTATACAGGCTTTTTTGGCATTTTGTAGTAACTCTATGCTAGCCAATTTGTCCATGCACATTTTAGAGTTTACAGGCACATTTGCAGAGAAGCGTTTTCAAGCTGAAATAAAAGCATCACAAGTGCGTTTTTGAGAGGAGTTTTTAGGTAGAAATGCTTGATGTTCTTAAACACGACATTTAGCAAAATTTGGTGTTTTCAAGTGTACATTGATTATAGTGAAAAATGAGCAGAGGGGAATGTTATTGAAAAAAAATGCTTAACAAAGCAAATGCCCAACTGACTGCATGACTTCTTATGTTTCCATTGCTCTTTCAGGGGCTGGGGAGGTACTACAGTAGAACTTCTATACGTTTCTTTCAATTCCCTTATGTTCTTGGACAGGACAGCCTGGCCTTTGCACTACAGTCCTCTAACATAGATTACTACACTGATATTTGGACTTTAACAGTTCTGCTTTGTATTTTTATTACTTTGTGTGTGGATATTTGTGTGACTTGGAGGTTGCCATTTCCTTTACAATAAAAATTTGAAAAAAAAAGCAAATGCCCATAAATGTGTATAAACTCTTGTGCAATATAAGCCACTATGACCGTTTTTATATGCTTCTTTTTCTTCCAGAGATTCTGGAATTTGTTCATCCACTTAGTGTGCATGGACCCTAAAAGCATTACTGTTAGCCAAAAGATTTAGTCTGTTTATGTTAAGACCAATGTATACCAGTTTGGACATAAAAATAAACAAGCAATGATAATAAGCCCATTTCGTTTGGACTTGCCTGTCTGTTGTGCTTAAAGTGTGCTGATTCAAGATCTTTGCTCTGTGTTCTCTGTGTGATATACGTGTTTGCTGTATCACTAGGTACATTTACATTTACAAAGTGGCTGTGAATCTAATTAGTGCTGTACCACTTGCTACAATACCTATGCCAAATGACAAGGTAGGCAAAAGGGGTTCTCACACTTTTTAAAAAAGGGAGCATTTATTACAAGTTAGCCAAGATGGAAATCCTGAGTAGGAGGAGTGTGTATCTCAAGATTACATTCTCAGTGTCATATACATTTTATACAATGCTAGATAAAATGTTTGAACAAATACATTTAAAAAAAATAATTACAAAGTGTTAAAAATGCCCTGACAGACTGCTAATAGCTTCCAAACTGCTGGTAAGCAGACGCACAGCCAGTATCCCTGCTGTGCATGCATGCTGCAGCTAGTAAGTCGTTCTATACAACAGCAACACTCATTAACCATTGCGCTTCTGCTAATGACATCTACGCTGTCATTTAGCAATAGGCAAAACATTTTGCCTTAAGAATTTGTATTCAATAATGTTTAACAGTCGCTTTACTAAATCGCACTAATAGAAAACAAGTAAATCATGTCCATCTGGAATAAGGAACAAGTACACCACATATAATACATAAGTGACCTACATGTAATTTCTTTCATAAGAACAATCTAGGGCAAATGTGTAAAACACACAAAGCAATATCAATCATAACTATACCCTAATCTTCATTCTGACCTAATCTCCTGGTCTTGCAGGCCACCTTTATTATTTAGCTTAAATCCAAAATCCATGCTTTTGTCTGACCAAAGCAGATAGAATGACCCATAGTTACAAAGAAACATAGAAACATGGAAGTGTCTGAGTATAGATTTACCTTTGTCCGATGCATGTTTAAATTCACTTTTTGTTGACTGGCTTACTACTGCTAGAAGCTTATTCCAAGCATAAACTACTTTTACAGCAAAACATACTTTCTAAGGGTAGTTTTGATCATTACTCCTGCTAGTTTAAGTTCATGTTCCTCTGTGTTCTTGAGCTTAGCTTCATATTACATAATGCTACCTTCCCAACCCTTATTCATTCCACTTATTTGTTGCAGTTAAAGGTATCCTCTTTCCCTCTCCTCAAGACTGTACATAATAAGTTGCTCCAACCGTTACTTATATGTTTTATGCCTTAGAACTTTCACCATTTTTGTTGGCCATCTCAGAATTCTTTCTATCTTATCAATATTTTGTGGTACGCAGTCTCCAGAACAAGACGAGTAGTCTAAATGAGGTCTAACTAGAAATCTATATAGAGGGATCAGGGCCTCGTTCCTCCTGCTGGTGGTCTGTTGAGTGATGCACCCCAGAATTCCTTTCGCTTTCTGCACAGCCAGGCAACACATTTTGTCGTTATCTTAAATAAGCATGCCCCAATCCTTTTCCTCTGTAGTTCTGGCTAACAATGGGTCCCCAATTTTAACTTTTAACTTCATATCCACTAAAATAGCTGCAGCTAGTTTCGTGTAATAGCCAGGGTGGCTGTAGTGCTGGTTCCTGAGCTGCTGAACCTGTAATCCTATGCTATCAATTTATGCTATTGATAGGGGGCATGGCGTCCGAGCTCCAAGATGGCCGCATAACCTCGGAGCTCCGCCAGACCGACAGGGGAAAAGCCAGCAAGGGAGCTTCGCAGCTACCCCGACACAGCCACAAATCAGCCCAAGCCCTGCAGACCACCAGGAATGCCCAGGCGGAGGAGAGAGCAGCTCGCCCAGCCCGGTGAACCTGACTAATTTCTTCCCCGCAGCACAGGGGAGGCCTCAGCAATATGGCGGAGGCGCTCCCGTGGCGGGAAGCACTCAGAGAACGCTCATCTGGACAGCGATCGGGAGAATCCGAGGTCCTCGCCGGCCAGCGGTGTCTCATCAGGAGAATCCACCCCCACCACCAGAAGCCCGGCGAAGGCAAGACCTAGGAGAGCTTCCCCAGGAGGAATCCGGGGAGACCCCGCCATGGAGGTGAGTGTATCACAGGCCAACACGAGGCCGCCAACGAACGACGCCTTTGCAGACATAACCACTACAGGGCAACCAGTGTCAGATACAGTTTTAAAAGACATGCTCGTGACACTCAGAACGTCCCTACACCAAGACATGTTAAGCACAGTTAAACAGTGCCAGGAAGAGGTATACAAACTTGCAGACAGGATTAACTATGTGGAGAGGGCAATGGGGGATTACTCCAGTGCCTATAACAATATGATAGACGCACACCACGCACATGGAGAAGAAATCCTATGGCTCAAGGACAAGCTGGCCGATTTAGAGGACCGGGCCAGAAGAAACAATTTAAAAATCAGGGGTGTCCCAGAGTCAGTCACATCAGCACAACTGCCTCAATATATCCAAACTATGTTTGCATCCCTAGCACCCAACCTCTCAGCACTTGACCTCACAGTGGATAGGGTGCATAGGGTACCCAAACCTTTGTTCCTACCAGCAGAAACTCCTAGAGACATTGTGCTGAGACTACATTTCTACAGATCTAAAGAAATTATACTGAAAAGCTTCAGGGACCCTGATCAATGTCCAGCACTGTACACTTCCCTGCAGATTCTGCCCGACCTCTCTAGGCATACTCTACAACGCAGAAGAAACCTAGCCACCGTCACCAAGGCGTTGCGAAACCACTGCACTGAGACCCTGTGGGGA
>BLSH010523775.1:532613-556459 GCA_018402905.1 Glandirana rugosa | reverse complement strand
CCAGTCCTTCTAAATGAAACCTACAGGTTTAATTGGTAACAACTAGTTTCAACAACGGACAGTTACTCAACTCCCGGTTCCGAGAAAGTTTATACAACAATCAGACGTGTTACACCGCATGAAGTAAATACAAACCCTATAGAACCCAAAAGGTGGAAAAATCTTAACTTAACGCCCGACGATCATCCTACACATCATGACAACCAGAGTACAAAAACCCCTTAAGAAGATACGGATCCAACTCTTGACGGTCCGGTCTCAGATCTAATGAACACTACGGACACTAACACCTATACTCCCACCTGTGAACGAAGGTCTTTAAACTATAAATTTCTGGAAGCAAGTGTCCACCCTCATATCCACAATCACAGGCATCACAAGTAATCTAGACTCTGGCCTGGCAGTTCTCAACCTAGGCATAGAAGAATTCCCCAAAAACATGAGACCAACAGTACTACACATCCTACTAGCAGCCCGCAATTCAATTCTAAAAAGGTGGAAAACCCAAGATATCCCAAACATAAATGAAGTACGCCACATTGTGCAGACTAACAACATATTTGAAAGAGCCTTGGCCCTCAACTCATTGACAGGCAACAACTTTGATCAACAATGGTTAATTTGGACATCCAAAGTAAATCTTCCTGACCCCCCTAATACTATAAGAACAACCACAAGTTCTCTCTTCTCTTACAGTGTGTACCTTTAGCTTGTTCCTATTCTAAGTTTGTAATACTTTAAGCACCTAGACTTGTAAAAGGGATTACAGTAGAACCGCTGACTCCCCCCCCCCCCCACAGTGAGTTCCCACTGGGGTGGCGAGGGAGGAGGGGTCACGGACTACAAATGACAATAAATTGATTCATGCAGTCAAAGATAGCTATGTCTGAGATCATGTATGGTAATGATTTATGTTGTCAACTCTGTAACCCATTGTACTCTCAGATCACAATTTTCATTGATGTATGTACTTCTTCTAACATAAAACTAATAAAAATTACTGTTAAAAAAATATATGCTATTGATATTTTTCTGTACCCTGGCATAGTGCCATATGACACTTACACTGTACATTACCTATGCCATCAATATATACTTTTGATATTTCCCTGCACCCTGGCATAGTAAACAAGTTTTAAGGTGTTTTTGAAAATCCTTTAAAAAAAGCCGTTGTGATAGTCCATAGCCACTATGCTGTATAGTCCACATTGTCTTGCACAAAAAGCTTTGGGGTAACTTTTTGCCATAGTCACAAGGGTACTAAATATGAGAATAAAAGGTTCATTGGGGTTAGAAACAATGCACAACGTGAACATATGTAACATAGAAACATAGAAAAGTGACGGCAGAAAAAGACTGAGTAGTCCATCGAGTCTGCCCCTTTTTATTTATTTTTTTTATATATATTTTTTTTTTTACATTAACCTTGTTGTTTGACTATGGATTTATGTTTATCCCAAGCATGTTTAAAGCCATTTACTGCTGACTGTCTCACAACCTCTGTTGGTAGTTTATTCCAATCATCAACCACCCTTTCAGTAAAATAATACTTTCTAAGATTATATGTGTACTAATAACTCATTGAAAGAATTTTTTCCTGACCCAAATAGTTTACCTGTAGTTTTGTTACTGATTTTAAATGTCTTAACTGCTTTGAGCCCTTGCTGTACTCATCATATTGATCAAATATAATGTAGATAACAATTTTTTACAAAAATTCCAAGAATATGCCATTAGACTGTTACTTGCAGCATGATATTTTCAAGTGCTAACAGCTGAATGCCATAGGCTGTGTTCAGTTGGCTAATTTTCTTACCTGAAATGTGAAAGATGTACTTATCCAAATGTATTTGTTTCTCAAATGAATCATGCACCCTTGTGTTTGAGTGGACATAGGTAATCTCTCTCTCTTTCAGGGATTTAGGCATACATGATTGGTTTTGCAAGAATATAGCCCTTGAACTTAGGGGCACAAAACTGAATTGTCACTTCTTTTTATGTGTGATAATATGCTAATGTTCATGTACTAGCAACTAACTATTTTGTTTCGTCAACAATATTATCCTATTGCGATGTCCACTGAAAGTTAAAACTTTCTTACATATATTTTTTCAGAAGTAACATTAAATTAGTGAGCCATGACGTGAATTCTGTATGTAGGTCTAACTGTTTTCTGGGTGCTGGTTTGTGAGAAAATGCTAAAAATTTATTTCTGTAGTGGGTCTCAGGCCTTCTGACACATCCAAAACACTGGATGTCACAAGTGTCCATCATCCCTTTTTCTGCACTGAATACTGTTATACTTTTATTATTTAATCTTTCAAGCTTGTCTTTTTAATTGGAATAATATTCTTCAATAGTGCTGCAAACTGTATAGATTTTTAACATGACAAGCCACCCTTTTGACACTGCTATATGTTTGTCAAATTATTTTTCAACACTTCCTGTGCTGATTAAATGCCCAATGATAAGGAATTAAAGATATGCCTTCTTTATGGTGTTAATGTTGTAAAACATGGAACTGTTCTAGTCTAGCTTCCTTTGCCTATACCTTAACCTGTCATGCAGAAAACTGAACTATTTTTACACCAGCTAGCTTGATAGTTATGTTTTTCTAGTGTAAACATTTGATAATGCTTTATTTAGGTGACTGGGGTACAGACAAATCCACAGCTCACTTAAGCATGGTATTTTAAGTAAGTCCATTACATTTACCTATTCTAATGGTACATCTGCTTTGATAGTCTTTCCTAGTTTTTCCATCCCGTGAAGCTCATTTGCAAATCTTCCTATTAGCTGCTGGACACCATGAGCAGTCTGCACAGTTAGGTTAATTATTTTAGCCACCTGTATGTTTTGTACTAGAAAACTGATCTTATCCATTAAATACATCTTTGTCCTGTACGTTCTGAAAGACTTCTAATAGAAAAAAAGTATACATAAGCCCCTCAAAAAAATATATAATATACAGGTTTTGAAGCTTACTGGTCCTTAGATGTGTTGGCTGAATTTGTTTTCTTTTTTTTTCAGGCTGTTTCCCTTTTTTCTGCAAATAACACACTTCCTTTCTCTTCATGGCAAATCTTACTTCTCTACTCACTTTTTTACTATATCTATGGAGGAAGTCATGGTTTCACAATGGAAGAATTTTAAACATGTCAGCCTTTATTTACCTCTTTTAAAGGGTGATTGATTGGCTTTTCAGAAACAAAGTTTTTTTTTTCAATCTTCTTTAATGACAATGCACACAAATCCAATTTTATTCCTACATCAAAATCAAAAGCAAAGCACACTTGTTAGTAGAGTCCATGAATATATGTTGTAGCCTCTAAATGCATATCAATGTGCATCATGGACACATAGTAAACAGTGTAAGGATAAGATATGATTGTACATGCATGTTGGATGCACCCGTATGTCCATATCCTTTAGTAAATCAGGCACAATTAGTGCAAACAATGAAAATCAGAGCCAAATGTTAGGAGGGCTGTGCTTCCCTAGTCAGTCTAATAAGAAAATGATCACGTTCATAATAAATGTAGACCCAATGTGCTCACTTGCTAGGAGCTTCTCAGAACAGATACCCACGTGTCTATAAGGATAATTTTAATCAGAAAACACAGCAACTTTTAACCAAGGTTATTACATTACCTTCTACCTGCAAAATACATTAAAACATACTGCTCCCAGATCTTTAGGATTTTTTTATGTTTCAAGAACATGTCAATTAACCAACAGCAATCTAGCTACATAGGCAAACCAGTATCAAAGATACTGCCGCCTTTACCTTAGAAAAGGCAAATATGATTAATACTCAGCATAAATATTTATAATAATGCAGATCAAGCAAATTCAGGCTTTACTTTAAATTTAAAATGTGGACATTTTACTGCAGTTTAAAATGACAATTACTTATTACAACTTAATGCATGATCACAAACAAATTTAATTATGGTCATTTATTCTGACGAACTATGTGCACAGGTTCCACAGCCATTTGGTTGTTATTATCCATAGGCAGATTATGATAGGATGGAACATAAAGCACTGCTGATTAAATATCATAAAGATTTGATGAAGTACAGTCACAGGTTACAAAAAAAATGTATGGCAAGAAGGAAGCTGAAAACACATGAAATGATGCCCTGTTCTAAAAGATGCATTTATTAAAACAAAACATAAGGTCTATTATTGTCCAAAGAGTTCCAAATCTCACATTATACTTACAATACAGTGCATCCTGCAATATGGGGCTGCATGGCATTGATTTTAGCAGGCACTGTACACACTATTCTCACCTAACAGGACAGACTATGGACATCTTCTCTAATAGCCAATATTAGCCAAATAGGCAATAAGATACCTATATGCTTAAAGTGATACTAAAGGTATGTTTTTTTTTTTTAAATAACAAACTCCTATGGCCAGATCATCCTTTTCTGGGGTCCCCCAGTGGTGCTCCTGGCTCCTCCTCTTCTCAAGTGCCCCCACGGAAAACCACATTCCATGGGCACATGGCATTCCATTTACACATACAGCAGGACTCGGCCCAGCCCCCCGGCTCCCACGTCACTGGATTTGACTGACAGCAGCGGGAGCCAATGGCTCCTGCTGCTATCAATCTATCCAATGAGGACCCGAGCCAGCGGCTGGAGCTGCTGAGCTCATCCTCAATGCTGGAATGAGGAGGTTAAGGTAAGTAAAAGGGGGGCACTGGGGAGCTGCTGCAGTACAGGAGGTGAAAAACCTTGAGACTTTACAATCCCTTTAAAAGGGTATACAGGTGTATGCAAAAGTTTAGGAACCCCTGACAATTTCCAAGATTGTCATTTATAAATATTTGGGTGTTTGGATCAGCAATTTCATTTTGATATATCAAATAACTGAAGGACACAGTAATATTTCAGTAGTGAAATGAGGTTTATTGGATTAACAGAAAATGTGCAATATGCATCAAAACGAAATTAGACAGGTGCATAAATGTGGGCACCCTTGTCATTTTGTTGATTTGAATACCTGTAACTACTTAGCACTGATTAATTGTAACACACAATTGGTTTGTTGAGCTCATTAAGCCTTGAACTTCATAGACAGGTGCATCCAATCATGAGAAAAGATATTTAAGGTGGCCAATTGCAAGTTGTTCTCTTTGACTCTCCTCTGAAGAGTGGCAACATGGGGGCTTCACTACTACTCTCAAATGACCTGAAAACAAAGATTGATCTACATTATGGTTTAGGGGAAGGCTACAAAAAGTTATCGCACAGATAAATTATAAATGACAATCATGGAAATTGTCAGGGGCTCCTAAACTTTTGCATACAACTGTATATAAAACATTGTGAAATTGAATTAACAGAAAAAGAAAAAAAATTAAAGTGGAGGATCATTTACAATTGATGCATCCCTAGGGGTGTATAAGGAAGAGGACTGTTAAAAATTCAAAACAAACATCTTGGCCTGAACTGTGCACAATGCAGAAAAGAAAATATATTAAAAAAAATACTCTGCACTATCTAATTAATATAAAATCAAATGTAAAAAAACGTTGTACTACAGCTCACCACCAAAGTGCTACAACAGCTCTTTATAATTATATAATACAAATAGGCAATGCAGTACTCTATGTGTCTTAACATAAATTACCAGATATACAAACCAAATGTGATAATACACCCTTCAAATCCGTTATTAACCTCCCTGGTGGTATTCCCAAGTGTGGCTCTGGGTTAATTTTCAATGCCAAAAGTAGTAACCCCCAGCCACACTCGGAATTACACTGTTAAATGCCACTGCATGTACTTACCCTGTCCCTGCGATCCCGCAATATTCTCTGGCAGTGTCCTCCGGCCGATCATCCACCTGATGCATTTAGGTTCCGGGCTCCATTCCCCGCAAGTGGTGCGACGCATGGGGGCAGAGTCGGTGGGAATTTCAAAAAGTTATAAACACAAACACACATGCAATACATTGTAATCTGTTGATTGCTTTACTGCATCAAATCAGTACACCTCAGATTTGTTCCCAGTGCTTTGTCCAGTGCCCTGCCTGCACCTGCAGTGTTTTTTGTGCCTGGAAAACTGAAAATGCCCATGGCATCCAAAAGGCATCCCCCTGCATCATCCAAAGCGCTTTTGGACCAACTAGAGGACAGCGACAGAGACTTAGAATCACTTGGAGCGATAATGAGTCATGGGGTACTTCATCATCAGATATGGAAAGTGACGACAGCAACAATCCTGTGCCCGAGCGTGAGGTGCGCACTTGGTGCTCTATTGACTGCGATATGGATTACGCAGAGCCCCCAAGGTTCCTGTTTACTGGAGCACCTGGTATGAAAGTGGATATTGAAGATGACAACCCCTGGCATACCTACAACTATTTTTGACTGATGAGGTGATTGAAAAAATAGTTACCGAGACAAACCGGTACCATAAGCAACAATCAGCTACTACTCATTTTCAAGGGTTTCAAGAAGTAGAAAGTGGGAACCAGTGACCAAAGATGATATTTGGAAGTTTCTGGGCCTAATAATTATTCAGGGAGTGGTGGGGAAACCCCTGCAGGAGTGGTATTGGACAACAAATAAATCACTTGCCATTCCATTCTTTGGCACGGTCATGTCGGAATACAAATGTTCCCCGATGACATTTTTACATTTTGATAACAATGAGGAATTTGATGAAACTACTCATCCTGCACCAAAACTGAAGAAAATTTGGGAAGTATCCCAAATTATTCAAAAAAAATTCCAACGGAGCTATGTGCCAGAAAGAGACATCAGCATAGATGAAAGTCTAATGGCCTACAAAGGAAGGCTCAGCTGGGTGCAATGAATCGCAATACAGAGCACGATTTGGTGTAAATTTGTTCATGCTATGTGAATCATCAACTGGCTACATATGAAATTCCATCCTATACACTGGAAAAAGGACAAAATTCAACCAAAAATACAGCAGCTATGGAATGGCAACATCGTCTGTTCTTTCCCTCATTGAGCCATTGCTAAATCAGGGCTATTGTGTAACTACAGACAACTTTTACACATCCCCTGAACTGTACGAGTTTCTACTGTAAAATAAAACAGATGCCTGTGGAACTGTTAGGGCTAACCGGCCCAACCTGCTGCCAATGTTTGGCAAAAAGAAGCTAAAGACGGGATAAATGGTTGCCTGGCAGAAAGGCAAAATTATGGCACTGCGATGGCATGACAAAAAAGATATGTGCCTAATGAGTACAGTGCATTACACCTCTGCTGTTATGGTGTGCACGAAAGGTGGGAAAGACATCATGAAGCTCCAGTTAGTGCTTGACTACAATAACACCATGGGAGCTGTCAACAGAGCTGACCAAGCAATGCACAAACAACAAAAAAATACTACAAAAAGATCTTCAGGCATCTTCTTGATCAATGTTTATGGAATGCATACATTCTGCTCAAAAAAAGCGACAAGCCTGTGGTTCATGCTGACTTTATTTGGAGAGTTGCAGAATGTATTTTTGTCAAACACCAAACACTAGTAATGGCTGTGAACAGATCTGGACATTGTGCTGCTGGTGTTATCAACCCGGAATGCCTGACTGGTCATCACTTTATGGACTACACACCACCAATTGAGAAAAATCAGCACCAACAAGGATGTGTGTGGCTTGTTGTTCAAAGAGAGATGTCAATGGAAAGAAAATCTGCAAGGAAACCAGGCTTCATTGTTCTGATTGTGATGTCCCATGTTTCAAAATATATCATAACCGGGATACTAAACTGTCTAATATTACAGTGACTTAGTAATGTTGCACCCTTTTTTTGATCAAATGTCAGTGTTTTTGGTTTGATTACATTATTGAATTAAATTTATTATTGTTATATTATTTGTTTTTGCAATTATTTCTCATTTCTAATTTTGTGTTTCAAACTTTATCATACCCCGGATGTCTACTAGACTCTTGTTTGGAAAGACTTAAGTGAGTTATTCCTAAGAATTACATGCCTACTATATAAAACGCCAAATTTATATGCAAAACAATGTAACGCTTTGAGACACAAAAATCTGACAGAATCATACCGCCAGGGAGGTTGAACACCATAAGTCAAATACAAAGAAATAGAGCAGAGTGCATGGGCATAGTGCTAAAAATTAATTTAACCACCTCTGGAAGATTTACCCCCCTTCATGGCCAGGTAATTTCTTGCGATACAGCTCTGGGTTACTTTAATTGACAATTGCAAGGTCATGCAATGCTGTACCAAAATAAAATGTATATATTTTTTCTCACAAATAGAGCTTTCTTTTGATGGTATTTTATCACCACTGTGTTTTTTATTTTTTGTGTTATAAACAAAAAAGACAGACAATTATGAAAATACAGTCAGGCCCATGAATATTGGGACATCGCCCAATCTAATCTTTTTGGCTCTATACACCACCACAATGGATTTGAAATGAAACGAACAAGATGTGCTTTAACTGCAGACGTTCAGCTTTAATTTGAGGGTATTTACATCCAAATCAGGTGAACGGTGTAGGAATTACAACAGTTTGTATATGCACCTCACACTTTTTAAGGGACCAAAAATAATGGGACAGATTAACAATCATAAATCAAAATTTCACTTTTTAATACTTGGTTGCAAATCCTTTGCAGTCAATTACAGCCTGAAGTCTGCATAGACATCACCAGATGCTGGGTTTCATCCCTGGTGATGCTCTGCCAGGCCTCTACTGCAACTGTCTTCAGTTCCTGCTTGTTCTTGGGGCATTTTCCCTTCAGTTTTGTCTTCAGCAAGTGAATACATGCTCAATCGGATTCAGGTCAGGTGATTGACTTGGCCATTGCATAACATTCCACTTCTTTCCCTTAAAAAAATCTTTGGTTGCTTTCGCAGTATGCTTTATGCTTCGGGTCATTGTCTATCTGCACTGTGAAGAGCCGTCCAATGAGTTCTGAAGCCTTTGGCTGAATATGAGCAGATAATATTACCCGAAACACTTCAGAATTCATCCTGCTGCTTTTGTCAGCAGTCATATCATCAATAAATACAAGAGAACCAGTTCCATTGGCAGCCATACATGCCCACACCATGACACTACCACCCCCATGCTTCACTGATGAGTTGGTATGCTTTGGATCATGAGCAGTTCCTTTCCTTCTCCATACTCTTCTCTTCCCATCACTCTGGTACAAGTTGATCTTGGTCTCATCTGTCCATAGGATGTTGTTCCAAAACTGTGAAGGCTTTTTTAGATGTTGTTTGGCAAACTCTAATCTGGCCATCCTGTTTTTGAGGCTCACCAATGGTTTACATCTTGTGGTGAACCCTCTGTATTCACTCTGGTGAAGTCTTCTCTTGATTGTTGACGTTGACACACATACACCTATCTCCTGGAGAGTTATTGATCTGGCCAACTGTTGTGAAGGGTATTTTCTTCACCAGGGAAATAATTCTTTGGTCATCCATCACAGTTGTTTTCTGTAGTCTTCTGGGTCTTTTGGTGTTGCTGAGCTCCCTGGTGCGTTCTTTCTTTTTAAGGATGTTCCAAACAGTTGCTTTGGCCACACCTAATGTTTTTGCTATCTCTCTGATGGGTTTGTTTTGTTTTTTTCAGCCTAATGATGGCTTGCCTCACTGATAGGGACAGCTCTTTGGATCTCATATTGAGAGTTGACAGCAACCAATTCCAAATGCAAATAGCACACTTGAAATGAACTCTGGACCTTTTATATGCTCCTTGTAAATGGGATAATGAGGGAATAACACAAACCTGGCCATGGAACAGCTGAGCAGCCAATTGTCCCATTACTTTTGGTCCCTTAAAAAGTGGGAGACACATAGACAAACTGTTGTAATTCCTACCCGTTCATCTGATTTGGATGTAAATACCCTCAAATTAAAGCTGAAAGTCTGCAGTTAAAGCAAATCTTGTTCATTTCATTTCAAATCCATTGTGGTGGTGTATAGAGCCAAAAAGGTTAGAATTGTGTCGATGTCCCAATATTTATGGATCTGACTGTATATATATATATAAATATATATATTTTTTTACTTTCTGCTATAAATCATATCCAATAATACAATTCAAAAAAGATCATTTTTTTTTCATAAATTTAGGCCAATAATGTATTTTGCTACATACATACAAAAAAATCCCAATAAGTGCATAATAATTGGTTTGCACAATAGTTATAGCATCTACAAACTATGGTGTATTTACTGGAATTTTTTATGTATTTATTTTATACTAGTAATGGTGGTGATTAGTGACTTATAGCAGGACTGCAATATTGTGGCGGACAGTCTGACACTAACTAACAAGGACAGAGGCGCTTCTAAATGCAGACTGTAAACATTTTAATAACATCTTTAAAATCTAGAGCATGGCAACTCACAAAGGCATCTATTAAAAGTGCATGTAAGTGGTCCCAAAAGGGAACGTCAGCAGCTCACCGTCCCCACCAGGAAGCATCGAGTACAGTCAGGAGATGTATCTGTGGTCTGTAGCCGGCAAGACGCTGGACTGGACGATCAGAGCTCACTGTGGAGTGTCGCGGCGGCGTGACGTCATCAAACGCCGCGACACTCCACAGTGAGCTCTGATCGTCCAGTCCAGCGTCTTGCCGGCTACAGACCACAGATACATCTCCTGACTGTACTCGATGCTTCCTGGGGGGGACGGTGAGCTGCTGACGTTCCCTTTTGGGACCACTTACATGCACTTTTAATAGATGCCTTTGTGAGTTGCCATGCTCTAGATTTTAAAGATGTTATTAAAATGTTTACAGTCTGCATTTAGAAGCGCCTCTGTCCTTGTTTGTTTTTCACAGTGGCCAGCGGCTTCCCCACTAGAGTGCAGCTTCTACCTGTGGACTGGTGCTTCCCTCTCTGTTTCTCCCCTCCCCCTCCATTCCCTGTGCCTTACCACTGGTATTGTAAGTATTGGAGAGTTCCTTTCCACACTGTGCGCCTTTTTCCTTGTTAGTCTGACACTAACTGGCACTTTTTGGGGACCAGTGACACTAATACAGTGATCAGTGCTATACTAGCTATATATATATATATATACATATAGTTATATATAACTATACTAGCACCCAAGACCTAAACACTTCACAAGCTGACGAGCTCTTCGCCCGTTTGTCCCTTCCCACTCTGACACAAACCCAACGGGATCAGCTCGAAAGTCCTATTAGTTTCCGAGGTCATGACAGCCATCAAAAACCTTAAACCCCATAATTGACCAGGTCCGGAAGGAATCTCAGCTAGTTGTTACAAGCAATTCTCCACAATTTTATCATCCATACTCACCAACGCCTTTAATTCACTGTTAGGCGGATACGCTTTTAGGCCAGAATCAATGACAACCTTTATTGCTATGTTACCCAAACCCGGTACAGACCCCTCCTCACGGTCCAATTATCGCCCCATCTCTCTTCTAAATATCAATGTTAAGTTATTAGCAAAAATTTGGATTTGATCCACGTTGATCAAACAGGATTTATTCCTTTGCACCAGACTGGTGACAACATTAGACGGGCCCTACTCCTCTCCCACGCTGCCAAAGCAAGATGTATTCCAACATGCTTTCTGTCCCTTGATGTTAGGAAGGCCTTTCTCATGGTCATATATGAAATATAATCTGCAGCATTGGGGATTTGGAAACTACTTCCTGACCTGGACATTCTCTCTGTATCATAATCTTAGAACATATATAAAATACGCTGGATATAAATCTGCACAGTTCAACATACAAAGTAGTACCAGACAGGGATGTCCTCTCTCCCCATTACTTTTTGCTCTTTTAATTGAATCATTGGCACACCTTATATGGTCTGATCCTAACATCAAGGGCATGGAGCTTGGCGGTCATCAGCATAAAACCTGTTTGTTCGCTGATTACATACTCATATTTTTGTCATCACCACATATCTCAGCTCTGAATCTCCTCTCCCTTCTACGAATGTTTGCCACCATCTCAGGATTACATGTGAATCCACATAAATCGAAAGTACTGAACATCTCCTTACCCCCTCCTGACTTGCAACTAGCTAAAACCTCCCTGCTTTTTACTTGGGTCCCACACCATTTATCCTACTTAGGGGTTACTCTTACCACTTCTATGTCAGATCTTTTTGCTACCAATTTCCTGCCCCTCTTAAAACAGGTAACCGGGCTTATGTCACAATGGTCTTCACTCCCAATCTCCTGGATAGGCAGGATAAATGTAGTTAAAATGGCCATTTTATCCAAATTCCTATATCTATTTAGGGTACTACCCAACCATATTCCAACATGCTTCCTACGTCTAGTTCAATGTAGGATAATGTCCTACATCTGGGGGACCACTAGACCGAAAGTCTCCAAGCCTACTCTGTTCACACCTAAACTGATGGGTGATTTAGGAGTTCTCAACTTTGCTTCATATTATCATGCTGCGCAGATCTCACAGCTCACTAAATATCATGCTGCCATTATGGGTAGCTATAGAGTCGGTTGACTCTGACCCCATCTCTGTTGCGAATCTCTTATGGCTACGCCCTGCGGACCGAACCCTCATAACAAACCCTATAACTAAACATTCTCTCTCTATATGGGATAAACATAAACTATCACACAACCTACAATCCCCACACAATCTACTCCTCTCGTTCCTCAGAAACCCAGCATTCCCTACATGCTGGGACTCTTTCAACTCTTGGATGGCAACCAACGTATTTAGATTCCATTCCCTGGTCTCTGCCTCATCCTTCTTCTCATTCTCCAACTGCGAATCATTCGGCTTACCTAGGACAGAACTCTTCAGATACTTGCAAGTGAAAAACTTCTACTTCCGGCTCATCAGAGAGGGCACGTTATTAACCAATTCACTTACTTTGAAAGCCTATGTAAAAATGATCCTCACGCCAGGGGCATAATATCTATTCTATACCAAGCACTAATAAGCAACCCAGTCGACTCCAAGCCATCATACACTGGCAAATGGGAATCTGATCTAGGGCGTACTATTAACACTGCGGATTGGTCCAACATATGGTCTAATACAAATTCCTCCTAGCCAAAGAAAGCAATTACAAGATCATGACACGCTGGTACCTCGTCCCGGCTAGAATAGCCAAATTTGTTGTATCCTACTCAGATCAATGTTTCCGAGGTTGTAACTCCAAAGGCACACATTTGTTGGGAGTGCCCGATAGCCCATGAGTTCTGGAAAAACGTTTTCGACTTAGCCTCCAAGGCAATGGACACTAATATCCCGGCTGACCCGATTAAAGCATTTTTAAATGTAAAACCGGCAGAACTAACCCATACTCAATTTCAATTGCTCCTACAACTTACTAATGCTGCCAAGAGAATGAATAGAGCTCTTATCCATGCCAAGATGGAGGCAATAGAAAATAACAAAATACGCATGTTCGACAATGTTTGGAGACCATGGATTAAACACTTCTTACCACCAGAATTTGACGACACCCTTTCAATGCCTTAGTGAACATTTTGCCATGATACTCTTACAACACCATCTCATACTATGCCCATTGCCTTTGAATCCCCTTCTGACCCTACGACCTGGGAAGACCTCCTTCTCCTCATTCTTGTTTCCGCCTGGATCTTACCTCCGAAAGGTGAGCTGCAACCTTTAGGCACTTGTTGTAATCTAACATTATTATGACTCACACTTTGAATCTCTAACGCTATTTCTTCTCCTATGCTTTTCTTTCTCATCTTCTTCTTTCTTACCTAACTTTTCCTCACTACTCTAATATTCTAAATTGAGAGGGTGGATACCCCTCCCCTCAATTTTACCTTTATAGCAGTACAATGTCTATTTCATGTGACTACAATATTGTTATCTTACTTGAAGTGCGATTGCAAAGGAATGCAAATGTTATCTTATTCTATAGCTCCTTAAAGCACTGCGGACTGCCCTACCATAGACTCTCTCACCTTAATCTTTTATTATAATACCCGTCACTGTTGGTAGAACTATGGTTTAGACCAGTGGTTCTCAACCCTGTCCTCGAGTACCCCCAACAGGCCATGTTTGCAGGTTTTCCTTTATCTTGCACAGGTGCTTTAAATCAGAGTCAATGGCTTGGTATTTTGGACAGCTATTTTGTCTAAGAGAAATTCACAAAACATGGCCTGTTGGGGGTACTTGAGGACAGGGTTGAGAACCACTGGTTTAGACTACACTCTGTCATGCCTTGGTAATATTAAACTTCTTATGTATCCCCATGCTTAGGTAGCCTATGAGTCGGTGGCTTCTCCCTCTCCATGAAACACAGCATGTTCCCGTTAGGGATGTCCATGCAGACGGAAGATGCTCCCACTTATCCGGTGGCCTACTTCTATGTATTAACAGCTTGCTTTAACTTTAAATTTCAATCTCAATGGATTACACTAATTGCTTTTTTATGTACTGCAACCTCTATCATTGTGAGGAGCAGCTGTTCTGCCTCTTTTGTCAATGTTGTTTATGTAAAACCCAATAAACTTCTTTAATCAGAAAAGATATAATAAAATATTTTCAAAAAATGTGAGGGGTGTACACACTTTTATGAGATATGTACATAAAACCTACTATATCTGGCATATGGGTTGGAAGCTCTGACTTATGAAACAGCACGCCTAAAGCCATCGGTGCTAGAAACAGGCAGGGTAGGAAACCCAAGTCCAGCGCTAGTAAAACCATTGCCTCTCATGCACCTCTGCTGGTTACCCACATGATGGATCTTGTTAGCAGGATCCACCCACCCCTACATATGCCAGTGGCACCAGTACACTAGAGGCGCATTTCTGGGATGTTTACCTTCATCAGTCTGATGACAGGTTGAACCACACAATAATAATTGCCACCCTATTATGCAGACTGCAAAGAAAACGTACAAAAGAAGATGATTATATACAACAAAGTAAAAATTAAAACGTAGAAAAGGGTTCTTTATAATCCCAATGAGATTGATCAAGCTATTGGTGAATACCAACAAACCAATGCATTTCATAGAGATATAGACAATAAAAAAAAAGAAAAAACTAGTAATACAGAAAATGGACAAAATATGGATCAGAGTGTATGACTTGTTAAGCAATTTAACAGTGATTACAAATCAAATATTAAAATCCTGAAGAAAAATTGGATAATTTTGCCAAATGACCTGAAACTAAAAGATGTAGGTGTGTATGGAGCCTTCTGATTAGATCCATCACATGGGTAACCTGCAGAGGTGCATGAGAGATAATTATATCACCGGCTCCAGATGGGAAATTTCTATTATGACATTAAAATATACAAATCGTAAGATATCAAAAATACTATATAAATTTTAGTGGTCAGTAATAGATAGATGCCCTTATAAATACAGTAATAAATAGACAACTGTCCACCATTTAGAATTAAAATGCTGGCTCTGGCTTGAAGGCTTAAACTAGCACCAAGTTGCCAACACGTTTCTGACAGACTTGTGTGCAGATAAGGATGACAGCTCTAGATTTGTTAGCTGTGGAATTAGCTGGTGGGCAAAGTCAATCCATTCTGAAGGCTACAGACTGTACACAGTTTGTGAAAGGGTTCAAAAATTACCATGTGAGTAATGAACCCCAAATTAACTTATATGGGTTGATGTACTAAAAGCTAAAATATTGTTCACTTTAAAATGAAAGGTGCACTTTGCAAGGGAATTTTCCCAGGAGCTTAATGAATGAGGTGAAGTTATGTGCAATTTTATCATCCAATCATGTGTAAGAAAAAAATGTTTTAGTTTTTATTTTTCCTGGCATGTGAATGGGTTCTTGTTGCAAAGTGAAATTTCACCACATTCATTAAGCTCTGGAGAAAACTCCATTGCAAAGGAAATCAACACCAATAGGTCCATTTTGATCAAACATACCATCATTCACAAAGCATTATTATAAGCTATTACGCCCACTTTTATTTTTGTTGCTGTCTAATATCAAACAGGGCTCACACACACACACACACACGAGCAGACAGTAATATTATTTTAACATTACTGACAAGAGTTCTGCAAATTCTATTACGGTATTTCAATAACTGTGAGCGTTCAGCCTAGTATAATGTTTCCCAGTTAATGAATTCATAGCACTTTTATTATAATAATTTAATATAATTGGTGAAATGTTTGCTACTAGATCGATTGCAGCTTTTTCCATCAGTCATATATCCTTTGTGTGCTTAAGCAAAAGGGTCTATGTATGAGGTGGGATTGACAATGTTTTGGCACAGAAAATATCATGTACACTTAATTGAAATGCACAGGAAATGAATATACTTTTTATCTCAACTATTAAGTCATAGGATCTTCATGAATGCATTAATACACATTTGCAGCAACATAGACATTTTTATTCAGATGATTAACTCAACAAAAAGGAATTTATGGTCTTTTGTAAGCTAAAGTTGTACCATTCAGTTATTTAATATAGCTTAGAGTAAAAGGCCAAATGTTGTATTAACTTTACAAAAGCTTTTGAAAGTTGATATTTCAAAGACATTTTTCTCGCGGTAGTCACGTTGTTCGTCTTGTTCTATAAGGACACCAAATCCTAAAAGCTGGCAAGAATACATATGTTTATTTCACCACTGCTATGCAATTATTGAACGCCACTTAATTATAGCAACAGATGCTCGAGTGTAGGAACCAGAAAAATCAAACGCCTCATTTCCAGGTTATTTTTTTCCATTGCTTCTGCCAGCAGCAGATGTGCGAGCCCCTTGTGCTCTGGCGTAAATACTTATCAAATCCTAACAGGTCACCTATGTCACAAACAACATTTCAGATGCAACTGTTTCACCTGATAATAGGCTCTGAAAATAAAACTGTGAGCTGTAAATACATTGTATTACGAATGAAATGCCATAATGTGAAATTGCTTTTTCTCTGACTACAACAAAAGTCCTTGACAGTTCCTGGCAGTGATAAATCACCCTCCCATTAATTGTCTCCTCTTTCATTGGAAGGTGAGCCACTAAAAGGGGACGTCAACTAAAATGACTCTAAAGAAAACTTGGCAAGGAAAAAAAAAAGAAAATAGACTGTCATTTTGTCGTTTCTCAAATGCTATGAAAACTGCTTTGGAGAAATCCAAATATTTCAGTTGATGTCTTTGTTATAAATGGGGGATAGATAATAGTGCCAAGAAATGTTTAAAGAACTAGTAAATAAAATGTAATTATATATATGTAAAACAGCCATTACTATCATTTACAGATATACAATGAAAACTACACCAAGCTATATCAAACATGATTTTATACACTATTTTTCTATGAAACTTTTGTAAATGCAATTTATAATTTTATAGCAGCCAAATACTATAGACATCTAAAGGCATTCATACCCATATGCAAGCAGAAAATCTAATCAGGAGCTCCCCAACCAATCATACTTTATTTAGTTAAATCAGTGTTTCTCGACCTTGTTTTAGCCAAGGCACCCATTAAAATTATGAGCATTCTCAAGGCATCTTTATGGGCAGTTTCTAGGCACACCATTCTAGCATGTAAAAAAACTATTCTAATAGTTTTACATAATGCAGCAGCATTGACACACGTAGGACATTAAATGTTAGAAGTGTTTTTTTTTTCCATAGCAAATATACTTTGCACATGGTACTGACTAGTATTCCAGTGTTTCTCCTCTCCCTCAGTTTCTCTTCATCACTCAGTTAATGTGACCCTAGTGCTGGGGCAGGGGAGGGTCAAATAAGGATGCTGAGCAGGCGATCAACACCCTTCATACCAACACTGATGACATCGTTGGTTGTTAGGACACTAGTGGCTGGAAGGCTGTAATGGTACACAATAAAAACCTGTGGCTTTGTGTAACTAAAAGGCAGGCTTGATCCACCTGCTGGCTTGTATACATTTTTGGGCAATTTTTAGGTATTTTGCCAAGGCACTCCTGAAGAAACTTCAAGGCACCCCTGAAGAAACTTCAAGGCACCCGCAGGTGCCTGGGCAACCTGGTGGAAAAAGGCTGTTAATTAAAATATGAATTCTGATTGGTTGAATTGGGTTACTACATTTTTCTCCTTGTATTAATGAATGAGCTTTAAAGGCCTCCTGAATTCTTTAGCAGTTATCACATTTTTGTAACATTTTAACGTTTTAACCAACAGTTACAGTATATAGACTCTTCAGTGTCTACTGGACAATTTGGTTCAGTTTTAAAGTATGAGTTAAAACCAATTGAGGCAAATATTAACAATTCTAAGTGTCTGCTCTTATGTTATTACATCTTTAAAACAGAATGGGGGAGATTTACTATCTGCTTGTGCACACAGAATCTGGTGCAGCTGTGCATAATAACTAGAGTTGAGCGGACACCTGGATGTTTGGGTTCGTCGGTTTCGGCCAAACTTCATGAAAAAGTTCTAGTTCGGCACTGAACTTGACCCGAACTTGACCCTGGACCCCGAATCCCAATGAAGCCAATGGTGACCCAAACTTTTGGGCACAAAAATGGCTGTAAAAAAGTAATGGAAAGGGCTAGAGGGCTGCAAAAGGAAGCATAATGGGGGTAAGAGTAGGACAAGTGCCCTGCAAACAAATGTGGATAGGGAAATAACTTAAAATCACATTTAAAAAAAAATGGAGGAGGTGGATGTGGAGTAGGAGGTTGAGGAGGCCGTGATCGTGGTAGGTGGTGGAAGTGGCGGTGGAGGAGGAGGTAGCCAACACTTTTTTTTGTTTGTTTGTTTTTTTTTCTAATTGAGACATATTAAAAAAAAAGTATACCAATGGCTGTGTGAGACCAGTCTAAATGGCTATTCTGCACAAGGTACAGACAAGTCTTGTGGGATCCATACCTGGTTCATTTTAATAAACGTTAGCTTGTCCATGTTGGCTGTGGACAGGCGGCTGCGCTTGTCTGTGATAACGCCCCCTGCCGTGCTAAACACACGTTCAGACAATACACTGGCTGCAGGGCAGGCCAGCACCTCCAAGGCATAAAGGGCAAGCTCAGGCCATGTGCCCAATTTGGAGACCGAAAAGTTGAATGGGGCAGACCCATTAGTCAGTACGTGTAGGCATGTTCACACATACTGATCCACCATGTTGCTGAAATGCTGCCTCCTGCTAAGACGTTGCCTATCAGCTGGTGGTGCTGTGTATTGTGGTGTGCTGCTAACAAAGCTTTTCCACATTTCGGCCATGCTAACCCTGCCTTCTGAGGTGCTGGCAGTGCCACAGCTGCGTTGGCGACCTCTTCCTCCTCCTCCTCTACCTTCACCTTGTGCTTCCACTGAGTCCCCGGTGTCATTTGAGAATGCCCTCAGCAGCGCGTCTACCAGCGTGCGCTGGTAGTCGCGCATCTTCCGATCATGCTCCAGTGAGGGAATTAAGGACGGCATGTTGTCCTTGTAATGGAGATCCAGCAGGGTGGACACCCAGTAATCAGCACAAGTTAAAATGTGGGCAACTCGGCTGTCGTTGAGCAGGCACTGCAGCATGTAGTCGCTCATGTGTGCCAGGCTGCCCAGAGGCAAAGACAAGCTGTCCTCTGTGGGAGGTGTATCATCTGTGTCCTCCGTATCCCCCCCAGCCACGCTCCAGTGATGCCCACAAGCTGCGTTGGGTGACACCCTGCTGTGAACACGGTTACTCCTCCTCCTCGTCCTCCTCATCCTCCAGAACTGTGCCCTGGCTTGAAATTTTTTTACCTGGCCTATGCTGGTGCAGGAACCCACCCTCCGAGCCACTTGTGAATGACTGGCCTGATAACCATGGAAATGACCCCTCTTCCTCCTCCTCCTGTGCCACATCCTCTTCCATCATCGCCCAAAGTGTTTTTTCAAGGAGACATAGAAGTGGCATAGTAAAGCTGAGAATAGCGTCATTGGCACTGGCCATGTTGGTGGAGTACTCAAAACACCGCAATATGGTACACAGGTCTCACATGGAGGCCCACTCGTTGGTGGTGAAGTGGTGCTGTTCCGCAGAGCGACTGACTCATGCGTGCGGCAGCTGAAACTCCACTATTGCCTGCTGCTGCTTGCACAGTCTCTCCAGCATGTGCAAGGTGGAGTTCCACCTTGTGGGCATGTCGCATAGGAGGCGGTGAGCAGGAAGGCCGAAGTTCCGATGCACGCAGACAGGTGAGCAGCAGCAGGATGAGAACGCCAGAAAGGGCGGACAGACGGCCCACACTTTCTGCAGCAGCTCTGACATATTCGCATAGTTTTTTAGAAATTTCTGCACCACCAAATTCAGCACATGCACCAGGCAAGGGATGTGCGTCAAACCGGCTAGGCCCAGAGCTGCTACGAGATTTCGCCCATTATCGCACACCACCAGGCCGGGCTTGAGGCTCAGGGGCAATAACCACTCATCGGTCTGTTATTCAATGCCTGTCCACAGCTGCTGCGCAGTGTGGGGTTTATCCCCCAAACATATCAGTTTTAAAACAGTCTGCTGTCATTTTCCCCCTGGATGTGCTGAAGTTGGTGGTGAAGGTGTTACGCTGACCGGATGAGGAGGTGGTAGAGGAGGAGGAAGTGGAGTAGGAGGAGGAGGCAAAGAGAAATGGCCTGCAATCCTCGGTGGCAGAATGACATGCGCCAAATGGCTAGCCGCCTCAGGCCCATCCGCCACTACATTTGCCCAGTGTGCAGTTAGCGAGATATAGCATCCCTGCCCATGCTTACTGGTCCATGTATCAGTGGTTATGTGGACCTTGCCACAGATGGCATTGCGCAGTGCACACTTGATCTTGTTCCCGACTTGTTTTTGCAGGGCAGGGATGGCTCGCCTGGAAAAGTAGTGGCAACTGGGAACCACATACTGTGGGACAGACACTGCCATCAGGTTTTTAAAACTGTCCGTGCCCACCAGACGGAATGACAGGATTTCAAAGGCCAGGCCTTTTGAAATGCTGGTGTTCAGGACCAGGGATCGCGGGTGGGTAGGGGGGTACTTCCTCTATCTCTCCAGTGTTTGGGAGATGGAGAGCTGTAAGCTGTGTGGAAATGCTTGGGGACGTAGGCGGACATGGTGGTGTTGCTGTCACATCGTCTGTTTGCTGGGTGGCAGGTGGCACTGGCACTGTAGAGGTGGAGGAAGAGGCAGAGGCAGCAGCAGAAGAGGAAGTAGGAGAAGGCCGAGACCTTTCTTGGATTTTGAGGTGCTTATTCCACTGCAGCTCGTGCTTTGCATGTAGATGCCTGGTCATGCAGGTTGTGCTCAGGTTTAGAACATTTATGCCTCGCTTCAGGCTCTGATTGCACAGCATGCAAACCACTAGTGTCTTGTCATCAGCACATTATCTGAAGAACTGCCACGCCGGGGAATGCCTTTGAGCTGCCTTTGGTGTTCTAGGTCCCTGGGTGCAGTGGGTAGTAGCAGGTGTACTGTCTAGGGGATGGTCGCTCCGCTTTTGCAACCTGCTTACTCTTTTGCTGTGCTGGTGCCTCTGTGCAACCACCACCTCTTCCTCCAAACTGCACACGTCACTCTCATGACCTTCATTCCATGTGGGGTCTAGGACCTCATCATTCTCCACATCATCTTCCACCCACCCTTCACCACTGCCCTCCTTGTCAGTCTGCACACTGTAGAAAGCCGAAACAGTTGGCACCTGTGTTTTTTCATCATCAGAGACGTGCTGCAGTGGTGTTTCCATGTCCTCATCCTGAAACAGAAGTGGTTGGGCATCGGTGCACTCAATGTCTTCAACTTCTGGGGCAGGGCTATGTGGATGGCCCACGGAATGCAAACAGCAGATTCATCAAAAAGCACAAGAGACTGCTGCATGACTTGGGGCTTAGACTGCTTGGCTGATTTACAAGGGGCTGAGGTGAAAGACAGATGGCCATGGGGTTCAGGTGCCAGCTCTGAGCTTTCATCAAGGGACCGGGTGAGAGACAATGTGAAGGAACTGGGGGCATTGTCAGCCACCCAATCTACTATCACCTGTACTTGTTCTGGCCTCACCATTCGTTGAGCGGCATTCGGGCCTACCATATAACGTTGAAGGTTCTTTCGGCTACTCGCACCTGAGGAAGGTGTTTCACTTGCATGTGTGTAGCTGGGACAAATCTATCACGTCCTCTCCTTGCAACATGAACTTCACCAACAGCACCAACACCAGCAGCACCAGCAGCACCATGACCACGACCACGTCCCTTATTTGACGCTCTCCTTATTCTGAATGTACTACGTAGCAATTTTTATTGATACTAAAAAAAAAGAATAATAAATTATTTTTTTTTTTTTTTAAAACAGCAACATAGATGCACTTTTTATTTTTGTGCAAGAAATGCACCGCTCACACCAGCAGCAGGAACCTCTCCCTACTCCACTATGAGATGATTTTAGAACGATAATATGTCCCTCAGAGCACCGACAGGAACCTCTCCCTACTCCACCATGAGATGATTTTAGAACAATAATCTGTCCCTAACAGCACCGACAGGAACCTGTCCCTACTGCAGTATGAGATGATTTTAGAACGATAATCTGTCCCTCACAGCACCGACAGGAACCTCTCCCTACTCCACTATGAGTTGATTTTAGAACAATAATCTGTCCCTCACAGCACCAGGAACCTGTCCCTAATGCAGTATCAGATGATATTAGAATGCTAATGTTTCCCTCACAGCACCAGGAAACTGTCCCTAATGCAGTATCAGATGATATTAGAACGCTAATCTTTCCCTCACAGCACCGCCAGGAACCCTATCTCTAATGCAGGATGAGATGATATTAGAACGCTAATGTTTCCCTCACAGCACCAGGAAACTGTCCCTAATGCAGTATCAGATGATATTAGAACGCTAATCTTTCCCTCACAGCACCGCCAGGAACCTGTCTCTAATGCAGGATGAGATGATATTAGAATGCTAATCTCTCCCTCACAGCGGCGGCAGCATCCTCTCCCTACTCCAGTACAAGATGATGTGACACGCGGCACTACGTGACTCCAGCTCATATAGAGGCTGGGTCACATGATGTACTAGCCAATCACATCCATGCCATTAGTAGGCATGGCTGTGATGGCTTTTAAGGGCAAACAAGTGAAATGCTTGCTGATTGGCTGCCCTGCAGCTATTCAACAGGCACCAAAAATAGTCTGGGTCACATGATGCACTGGCCAGTCACAGCCATGCCATTAGTAGGCATGGCTGTGATGGCTTCTAAGAGTAAACGAGTGAAACGCTTGTTGATTGGCTGCTCTGCAGCTATTGAAAAGGCACAAAAAATACCTGAATACTGAACCCAAACTTTTTCTCAAATGTCTGGGTTCAGGTTCAGGACACGGACACCCCAAAGTCCGGTACAAACCCAAACTTTACAGTCCGGGTTCGCTCAGCTGTAAAATAACCAATCAGCTTCTAGTTTTTATTGTCAAAGTTTAATTTTATTTATTTATGGTACTTATATAGTGCCGTCAATTTACGCAGCACTTTACATATACATTGTACATTCACATCAGTCCCTACCCTCAAGGAGCTTACAATCTAACTCACCTTCATACATACACATACAAGGGCCAATTTAGACAGGATCCAATTAACCTACCAGCATATCTTTGGAGTGTGGGAGGAAACCTGAGGCCCCTGAGGAAACCCACACAGACAGAACATGCAAACTCCAGGCAGGTAGTGTCGTGGTTGGGATTCAAACCAGCGATTCCTTTTGCTGCTAGGTGAAAGTGCAAACTACTACACCACTGTGCCGCCCTTAATTGAAGAAGCTGAAGTTAGAAGCTGATCACTATGCACAGCTACACCAGATTCTGTATGCATGAGTTTTAGTAAATTTCTTCCAATGTGCAGTATTATCAATGAAAACAACAAACAGTTGGGAGTAGTTTTTGCTGAATTTAAATAA
>BLSH010523775.1:502987-523100 GCA_018402905.1 Glandirana rugosa | reverse complement strand
ACCTATTTCATCCACGTGTCGAACCATTGTTAAGTAATATAGGGGGGAGGAAAGATATGTCAACGATTATATATATTAGCAACTGTATAGAAAGGAGGGGGGATATAATGAATTGTTACCAAGCTGTGCACCTACTTTATCCAGGGACACACAAGCGTTCAGTATGATCAGACCTGAAGGTAAAAGCTAAAATAACTCCATACTTGGACTGTATTGTAAATGTGTTGTAAATATGGTTTTGTGTGTAATTTGTGTGTAATTTTAAATATCATGTAACCCACCATACTTAGGCCTGGTTTGCACTTGAGTGGGTCCACACCTGTTCCCACAGCAGCAACCACCTGACTAGAAAACACAGGAGATGCGTGCAGGTGCCATTAATCCTAATGGCACCTGCACACACTAGAAATAGCAGCAGGCACTCCCCACACAGGGAACTGCACTGCACTTGCGTTGTCCGTGCATGGTGCAATTTAAAAATAAAGCAGGACCTTTTCTCTGCATTTTCACGAGGCACAGCAGCCCATTCAAAAGAATGGGTTGTGGAGCCTGTACAATATGCAGCTCCCAAAGCCACCGAATTTTGAACCAGAGCTTATACGGTACATTGTGTTGTAAAAATTGTTTACTGTGCTATCTGTAAATATTATGTAACCCTATCAAAAATGTACATGCAGATTAAACTACTTATTTTATCCTAGAATCGTCCTATCTGGGTGTGTTTATGTAAATACTCTTATAGTGATTGAAAGGTGTTCACATATATATTTAAGCTAGTTAACAATGCAAGCAGTTTTTATTTTGAGACATTATTGAGTGCATTATTTTAATAAAAACAAGTATACACACTCCACAGTAGGGACTAAAAGCTAGGGTACCACCCCAAGCCTATAATAGTAGTAATTCGCCTTTGCCAATAGACATGGGTGTTCATTGGATAATGTGGCTGCAGATTATTAACTCTGGTTTTATAGAAGTCCTCAAAAGAATAAGCCTCCAACTGCACAATAACTTGCGCTTTTATTTTTAACTCAAGGAAACAGGACACGTGCACTCTATTTAGATGCAGAATATATGCTATGACAGAGAAATTGTAACGGGAGAAGGGCTGAATAGAGCAATGATGGTCAATGGGAAGTGGGATATGAGGCTAATGGCAGTAGGGCATATGAGAAGAAGACTAAAGATTAGACAGCTACTTACTCTAGCTACTGGAATGGCAGGAACTCCCCTGCTTATGAACTTGTTTGCTTAAAATGAGCAAGTTCCTTTAGAAAGGCAATTAAAAGAAAAAAAAAAACTGAACATCCAGTACAGATTGAGTTTGTTCAGTCAGAAAGCTGACAATATTAAACTGCCTTTTTTAAGTTTTTTTTTTATAATAGAGAATGGTTGAATGAATAAAAGCCTTGTTTTTCTTTCACTTTTTTCTTCACTTCACACAATTGTTGTCTATGTCCATTTGAAGGGATTTCCTCCCACATCCTTTCACAACAGGAAGTGAGTGTTTTTTTTTTTTTTTCAAAACGAACAGATACCATCTCTTAGTTGTCTCCCCTTAAATTCCTTTCTGATGTTAACTGTAAAATGTTGGTTTTCTCCCCACTTTGTGTCCAAATTACACAGACAACCAAAAAAAAGAAAAACATAGGAAATTCAAGGCCTTGTCCTAAAAACTTACAGACCCATGCCCCTAAGAGTTCTCAGAAGTTTACAGATGCATAAGTCATGGCATACAAGTGTAATTTATGGTTCTAAAAGATAAGCAGCTGGGGGAAGCACTCTCCAGTGATCAAATGGCATTAAGTATTTAATGCCATTGGTGCAAATAAAAAACAACACACCACAGTCCAATTCACATATTTCCTACTGACTGGGCTACTTTTTTAAAAAAAATTCTGTAGCTGATCAAGATAACTATATTTATGTGATAAAAAAGTTAAGATTAAAAAAATCAGCAATTTTTCTGAAAAGTTAATTTCATAAAACAATATCCATACATAAACCACTAATTACTTTCTGTGTCTTTATTTAGACACAGAATGTAAAATTTCCATTTGCTGAATATGCTAAAACAAAGCTTTGTTTGCTGTAATCTCAATGATTAAGTTTAGTAATTTAATATGCAGTTCTTTCACATGTAATAGTTTACATTAAAGTAAATTAGAGCATAAATATGCAGTAATTTAAAATGATGTACTTTGTACCCATTAGCTCACATATAGCCTTTATAGTATAGAAGTCTTAGCTTGCATAAATGCATTTTCAAAGTAATCCTATTTTATAGCACTGTAACTCAAAAAGTGCAAAAGTTACAAAAAATAAAAATGTTTGAATGAAAGCTCCATTTGTATGTACAGCTAGTAATACTCATGTTTGTGAAAAAAATACTCTGACAAAAATCTTCCTGTGTGATAAAAAGTATGGCAAAATCCATTACTTTAAACCACATATGAACATTCAAAGCTAATCAGTAGTCTGTAATGAAAGTTGGGAAATGTTTTGTAGTGCTTAAACAAGATTCTGTACTGATCTACAGTACACCTCCTCTCTTCCTATCCCCATAATATAAGTACCAGGCATGCTGTAGTGCAGCGGGCAGGATTTACATCACAATTTTCGCTTTCACTACAGTAGAGGCAGTGTTGTTATCTCACTATATGAAGCTCCCCAGGAAGACAAAACGTATGACAAAACATGTGGGGCGGAGCTACGAAAGAGATGCCATCCCGCGCCACATGACCCCGGAAGTGCAGGTGAACTACTCTGTGTTTGCCGGCAAACATTTTTAACAAGGCTTTGTTGCTTTTAACCAAATGTAAGTAGCCTCTTGACTTTATTTAATAAAGGATTACATACAATATTACACTATTGGAGCTCTCTTTCTGCATGTTTGCACTTTTTGGCTTCGGATGATTTGGATACCCCATTGTGAGTTTGACTACACTGGAAGATCTCCCTAATTACCAGAGCATTCCAGAGGCTTCACTGTTTATCATACCCTGCAGAGGTTGTTCTTCGTGCCTGCTTGGCCATTTTAGAAATTGGTGGTCCTCGCCTACTGGTAAGCGTCCCTGCTTACAGGGACGCTTACCATAGATCCATAGATTTGTCCATTATCCATAGATTTGTTTTGTAGGGGTGTTACAATACATGGTTGCAAATTTATCTTCCCTTAAAAGACCTCAGCCACTATGATCAGGGTTGACTTACCATAAGTTTAACACTCAGCAGATTTTTTTCTTATTGCCTTCAATAACCTGTACTTGTCATACAAACACAAAAGTCTCCAGTTGTTTTGTCAGGAATCAAATTATGTTACACACCCATGCATTAGGCTGGGTCTGCTAACATAAGGTACAAAATATTTTGCTTTGATACCAATCAGCTTATGCAATATTAAAGTCTACTACAAAAACATACATGCACAGAACAGGAAATGACACTTCTTATCTTCTGTGCAGTCAAATATGGGCAGTAATATTTCTGTAGAAGATGTATATGAAAGCTTTTATAAAATGATCAGCAATTTCTAAAATATGTAGAACACACCAATATATTTAAACAGTTTAAAGCATGTGTAATGTGATAAAGAATAAAGAAAGTCTGTCAAAAAATCAAATGGTAATAAAGGGGTATTTGAAATGTTTTCACTGTACAACATCCTGCTAAGGCAGTTTAACATTCATCTTCAAAATGTCACCGGCTTCACTGAGCTTACAGACGCTGATACAATGTGTGATAATGTAATATATTTTTTTCTAAGAAAAAAAAGAAAGTACTTCCATAGTTGGAATATGGAATTCTGTACACTTTATTTATCTTCTGTAAATTACTAATACTGTGCATGCAGAACTATCAGACAGCTTAATGTATAAATGCAGACATGCAAACATGAATCAATGTGACTTTTGGTTTTAATTATAAACTAGTCTTTAAATGCATTAATTTATACTTATTATATAACTCCTTTTCATAATAGTCACTTCTTTAAAAAGTCCCACACACTTTCTAATAATGCTTATTTAGAGACATCAAAGTGTTAATCTTACCGTTTAGGTGCATATACATTGTTAAGTGCATAGTTAATATTTCAGAGATTTCAAACTTCAGTTTGTTAAAGCACTCTAGCTGTTTAGCACAATTATCATGTACTTTTACTAGATTGATAAGTTGCATAACTATATGCACAAAAAACCAAAAGAGGAGAGAGAGTGGGACTTTTTAGGCTGTCACTATATTTCCCAAACAGGAAGGCACAACAGTGAAATATGAATAAAATAAATGTTTATTGTAATACATAGCGACACAAATATTCATTAATAGCATATTATGCATGTTAAAGATACAACAATACGAATAAAACACTGTGGACACATATAGTGTCTAGTAGGCCCAAACCATGGTTGTGTTGTGAAGGCAACCAGTAACATTAGAGGGCCACTTGACAGGATAGTGCTATTGCCACATGAAGATCACTACGTGTTTCGCTGTATGCTTCTTCAGGTGATCCTAGTGGTCATTAGGCAAGGAATTTTATTATTAGTAGAGCCCACAGAGGGTACAGTTGTAATTATCATAATAACAGTAACAATAACAACATAACGTGTTAGTACATTTGATAACCTTGTTTCACTGCCTGCATAAATTTCATAGAGATAAGATCACAGCCTATTAAGGCTGATATCTATACAACATATATATATATGTACATGGGGTAATTTGTCCAAAACATTCACTAGTCATCAAAGATGAGTTGGGACAGTATGTCCTTGTTCCCTCCAAGCAATTGTAATAACCCCCCCCCCCCAAAAAACAAAAAAAAACAAAAAGCCATTTTACCCAAAAGTTCACAGCAACCAGATACTAATAGGCGTGGCACATGTCGATGTGGGGAATGTGACTATTGTGAATGGATTCAAGAGGGAAGATTTACGATACTTCCTAATGGATCGAAGTGGTTTCCTTTACATCATATAGACTGCTGCACAGTAGGAGTAGTTTATTTGATGACATGTGATTGCCAAGCCTTCTATATTGGGAAGACCCGTAGACAATGTGTATTTATTACGTAACAGAAAAATAGAGTCTGAGATTAGCAGACATGTTGGCATCTATCATACCTTTGACCTGTCTGTAATGAGGTTCTTTGCAGTGGGACATGTCCCTGCATTGGATAGGGGAAGTGAAATAGACTCCCAACTCCTCAGACTTAAAACCAAATGGACAGTCACCTTACAAGCAACAAAATCTCCAGGTTTAAATTAATGTGTGAGTTATAAACATTTTCTATAAATGGGACTGCTGCCCCCCAATAGGGCTGCTTTAGTTCCACTTTTCAAACATTGATGTGCCGAAGTAGATGTATGTCAATGATAATATGTATATCTCTGATCTACTGTGATATGTTTATATGCCCTCTCTCTTGCTAATTATACATCTCTGACAGATAACTTAGCTTATCCAGTGGAAGGCCACATGTGAATTCGGGCCTCTGGGCGGTCAGGCCTGTTTTCTTCCTTTTCATTTTTTGTATCCATTTTTATCATTTCATTTTTATTTTATTTGTTTTATTTATTTATTTTTTTTACTTACATTTAATTTCTCACTTATTCCACCATCACTACATTTACTAACATTATATATTTTTTTTATTACTATATTTATATTACCATTTTTATTACCATTATTCATTCACTTTCTACTCATTATATCACACTTTTATCAATACGTATAATTATACATATATACTATATCCAATAAACCAACATAATAATTTTATTATTTTTTTCTATATATTTGTTTCTATATATATATATTTTTCTACATATATTTTTCAGTTTTTTCCACCTGGGCATTCTCTTATATATGGCTTTTTGTCCCTGGTTGGCCCCTCTCTTCCTCCCCATGTATATCTTACATCACTTCGATCTGCACATTCCCCCCCACATCTCCACTACACTCCAATCCTGCTTTTTTCTCCCCCTACCACAGCTTTTCTTTTTCTCGTCCATTATGACCCATGGGTGTGAGAGACGCATTCTGGGGCCATGTCTATGTTGTATGTTTCCCATTTCTCCTACCCTTGTCTTTACCCCTGTTTGTTATGTTGTGGACCTCCTGCCACTCTAAGCGTATGGTGGATTCCCTTCGTTATTTGTTTCTTTCCCCTGTGAGCCCCCCGGGTTCGGTCTGTTGGTGGGAGGGACTAACCATGGGTCTTTGTTCAATGCACTCCCCCTTTCTGTAGGGGAATACCTATATGACATGTCAGACCAGTACATGTCATGGGCACCGGAAGTTGGTCCTGCTATCGCCCATGATCCGTGCATTGCATTTTCCCTCCCGCCATTTGCGGTTATGCGCGGCGGATGTCATTCCGTTCATCATTCCCAGAAACACATCCACCCCAAGCCACCGCCTCTCAGTGTGGCGGGTGTGTGGGAGGAGCCCTGCCATCGGCGGGAAACCATCAACCACTATATAAGGGGGCCATTTTGATTCCAGCGGTGTCAGGACTAGACACCCTGGACGCGTAGTAGGAGGCGGACCATATGTTTAAAGGAGACTCTCATCATCACCCAGGTTGGCATACCCCCATCCATGCTAAACATTTTTTTGCTGATGCAATACTTTTGATTGCCTCTTATTGTTCCCCTCTCTCTGGTTCTAGTCATAGGAGACCTGACCAGCTCTCCTCTCCTTTGGCACAATAAGGGTCTTTTCTTGATACTCATGCTCCATTGTCTGGCTTTTCATTTGATCAAATCCGCTGCCAAGAGCAATACGTTTAGGGGCTACTCTGAGCGACCCCCTGTGGTACATAGCATACAAATACAAGAAAGGTATGTAATCCTGACTCTATTAGAATATAGGGATCACCCTTCTTCCCCTTATGTGTATCCATCTTCAACCCCTCCATACACACAATCTATATATAATTCTGCATATATACTTATCTGGCACACATATAGACGATGGGACTATATATATATGTTTTATTTATCCTTTTTGGGGGCAGTACATCTTGGTACTGGTTTGCTTTACCTGGTTCTATCCCATTCTACTACACCCTGGATCTGAGTAGTCCGGGTTGTTTTCATTTTTCATTATTCTATATGAGAACTCACCATGTCAGTATATTGTACTGGCATTATCTTTCACACACCATATACTACCCCTGAATCAAAGATTTTTCTCCCCCCTTGCATACCGCTACAGCATATATATATATATATATATATATATATATATATATATATATATATATTTTTTTTTTTAATTATTAATTAATATTTAATTTTTAATTTTCTTATTACCCTATTATATTATATTTTAGTCCAACCTTTTTCGAAGTAGAAGCATATATATATCCATTTAGAAATATTATCTCTATGTTATAGTGGTTTTTCCCACTGCGACAGATAACTCCTCACAATAGGGTCTCTTGGCCTTTCTTCCCTACTCTCACCTTCTCACATATAACACGATCTTATATGTCTTCATTCCTTTCACAAACCATCACAATAATATATATATATATATATATTTATATATATATTTTTTTCTCTCTTTTTCTCCTCCTCCATTGCTCAGGCCTGCACGCCTTGATGTCCGGTTGGCCTCTCACAGATGGGTTTTAGAGGTGCCATCGTCATACTATCGGTACGTGCCTCTACCAGTCAGGTTTTTTTTTGGGTGGGTTATTACAATTGCTTGGAGGGAACAAGGACATACTGTCCCAACTCATCTATCTTTGATGACTAGTGAATCTTTTGGACTATTACCCCATGTACATATATATATATATGTTATATAGATATCAGCCTTAATAGGCTGTGATCTTATCACTATGAAATGTATGCAGGCAGTGAAACAAGGATATCAAATGTACTAACACATTATGTTGCTATTGTTACTGTTATTATAATAATAACAACTGTACCCTCTGTGGGCTCTACTAATAATAAAATTCCTTGCCTAATGACCACTAGGATCACCTGAAGAAGCATACAGCGAAACACGTAGCAATATTCATTTGGCAATAGCACTATCCTGTCAAGTGGCCCTCCAATGTTATTGTTTGCCTTCACAACACGACCATTATTTGGGCCTACTAGACATTATATGTGTCCACAGTGTTTTATTCGTATTGTTGTATCTTTAACATGCATAATATGCTATTAATGAATATTTGTGTCGCTGTGTATTACAATAAACATTTATTTTATTCATATTTCACTGTTGTGCCTTCCTGTTTGGGAAATATAGTGACAGCCTAAAAAGTCCCACTCTCTCTCCTCTTTTGGCTTTTTGTGCATATGTTTTATGGGATGTGGTGTCACGCCTAGCAATACCTGCCTCCAATGTTTTCCATATTGCATAACTATACTTGCAGAGGCCTGGGACTACCTAAAGTCCTTTTTTAACTTGTGTCTTGCCACATGTTATAGTGTGTAACTCCAGCCAAAATAAGACAATAAAATGAATAGCCTTCTAACAGTTAAAAACAAAACAAAAGCAGATGTTTCTGCACTATTCAATTTCAATGCAGAGATTTCCCCTACATTATGTTTTTCTGATGTTCCCAGTCTGATGCCCAGCATCATTCAACCTTTTTCCTCTTAGCCCAAGTTGTCCTGGATTCACCACAGCATTTGATTGGACAGTTAAAGAAGAAAAAGAAGCAGAGTGATGAGCTCACTCAGCTTTCCCATCAGCTTGTTTCTTGTCAGCACATGAACTGACTGAAATTGTACTGCTTCTTCCTCTCGCACACCAGCCCTGCTACACAGTGACTGCAGGGGGATGATACCAGATTAAGTTCAGGTACCTACACTGTTCACATTTCAAATATACATTGAATCATGCATTAATCATTATTGAGATGCATTCATTTGGGTCTGTTACTTTTGCCACTAAAGTGCCCTTCATTTTTGCCATGATTTAGCTGTGTTTTAGCAGTGTTTTAACGGTGGTTTTCGGGTGCTAGTGGACTAGTTTTTTTAAGATCACGTGACAACAGTGCTTCAAAAGCATTTTTCAGACACTTTGGAAGCACTGCCCATTCATTTCAATAGGCAGGGACATTTTTGAAGCACTATTTGTAGCACTTCAAACCCGCCTCAAAGATGCTGCTTGCAGGACTTTTTTAAATGCCCTGCAAGCGCACTGCCCCAGTGTGAAAGGGGTCTTACAGACACAAGTTAATGCAGCTCTATAATAATTCATGCATAATGAAAATTATTTTTGAAATGCAAGCAGTGTAAGTACCTGAATTTGACCTGGCCTCTTGCAGTCACTGTATAGCAGAGCTGGAGTGTGAGAAGTCAACAAGTCCAGTTAAATGTGACTAACTACTTCTAGCTATACCATGAGCTGGGTAAATAGGAATCTTTACAGACACACATTCCAATATAAAAAATGTCATAATTGGGTATATAATTATTCCTGCCCCTTCAGTACAGAGGGCCTGATTTATCAAAAGTAAACGCACATAGAAAGGGAGACTTTTCTGTGAAGATAACTGGCACTCCTATTTTGTAGGTCAACATTCGTTTTCCAACCTTTTCAGACTTAGTGACATGTACACTCCTGTTCAGTGCACAGATTGTAACTCTTATTTGCAGTGTGCTTTGAACATCACAATAATGCTGTTTTGTGCTTTATAGAGGTATTTGTGTTTATTACAACATGCTTCTACCAGCAGTAGTGCATCATATAGTGTATGTGCACCTGTCATGGCCAAAACATGCATGCACATTTAAACTGCAATTCCCTTGCAAAGCATCTTAATTTAAATTATATGCATAATGTAATATTGTATCGTCATGGAAAGAAATTGAAAAATATCAGAATAACAGATCTAAGACAGCCTCAAATAAATAGAAAATTCTAATTTATTTGTCAACGTTTACATTAAAGCGTGTACTGCTTAGCCCATCATATTGGTTAGTGAATTAGTAGCATTCACACTGTCATAGTGATGCACTCTGTGAACAATGCTTGCGCATGGTAAATACAATGAGGGCCTGTCAACTCCACAGTGTGGAAAAGGTGTGTTCTGTGTGCATTTCTTGAATCACAAGTGAACTTGCTGCCCTTGTGAGATGCGCATGGGTGCCATAAATTGTTAATGGCACCCCAAACGCATGTCACAAAAGCAGCATGTTTGCACACACGATGCAGACTCACTGTGACCAAAACTAAACCAGGTGATAAAAGATGTATTCAGCTCTGCTCTCCACCCACAGCATGCTTGCGGCAACCAAACCACAAGGTGCAACAGTACCATGTGGTTTGGTGCAGCAAAATCTGAAAAAGCAATGCTTGCACAACATTTTCTCTTTTCCTGTATATTTGGCAGCCCATTCAATTAATGTGCTGCCAAAACTGGAGTGCATGGGACCGCGAGGGAATGCGCACATTCAGTTGTGAACCAGTCATGAGAGTACACTTTGGCTGTTCAACCTTATTTGTGAGAACATCTTTTTTTAGAAAATGAGGTGCAGACTATGTGGTATGCAGCTTCCTAGCAAAATGTCAATTTTCTGAACTTATGAAATTTAAAACTGTTAGCAAGCCATACCCATCTGTGAATACTATAAGCACATTTGCCATATATGTTTTAATTATTTGAGTATTTTCCAAATTATCTATTGAGATGCTGGATGGTGTTGATTTTATCCCCAGCTTGAATTTTGTTAGCCCTCCCCTCTTGACATACCAACAAAATGTATCCTGTTAACTGACATTACTATCAACAGGAGTTAAGACAAAGCTGTCTAATCCTTGCATAGAGTACAATAAGTCCATATGTTGCCTACACTTATATTACTATTACTTACCAAGGCTAAATAGCATGTTGTCAAGCCTTAGACACTTTTAATCAGATAATCCTAACAGTATGTGGAGAGCAAGGCAAAGGAAAATCTGCTGTAACAAAGACACTGTTACAGTTCACCTTCAGTGAAGAACAATAATGCATTATTAAATTCACTTTCCTGCTCAGTGGTTACACTTAGCTGACCACAGCAAATTTGCTTTCTGCCTGGTCTTCACAAGTTGGCAGAAAAATAGATTCTGTCACATTTAGTGGGTTCTGAAAATGACAGGATGCCTCTCATGGTTCAACTATAAACCATAATCTTTCACAAGTAAATATAATTACAAATGCCTTTTGTCACATATTTCTTCAGAAAGATATTAGGTGGGGAATATTGTTGTAGCATATAGCAGCAGGAGCACAAATGTCAATGAAAAAACAAATGATACTAAACACAGCACAGTATGAATAGCTATATTTGACTACATTTTTAAGACTATAAAGATCTGTAAAACAATTGCTTTTCCTATCATATCACTTCTCTGGATTTTGCCACAAGAACTCTCTTGCTTTTCTTCCATATTTTAAGCTTATGACATGGGAAATTGTGATGTCAAATTGTAGTGTAAAAGATGGTGAAAAGGAAAATGTGAAAAGCAAACAGATTTGTAAATAAAAGGAATAAATAATAAAAGCATGGGTACATGTATATAAAAGATTTGCTAAAACATTGGCAGCAGGTAACTTTCACTCTATCCATAAGGGGCATTTGTCTTATGTTTGCCAACACATGAAAATAAAAAATAAAATGTTGGTAGTCACAACCACCTGTTCTTCAACTGGGAAATATTCTAACTATAACATTTGCTCTTTTTATCAAAAGGTGAATGTTACATTTACTGCACATAATCCATTCATTTGCTGCTCAGATTTGTTTAGACATTAATTGGCCTGAATTGGTAGAACAGCAGCATTTTGTACATGTTCTAATGCAAACAAATGTTTTGCCTATGGAGAACCTTGTCCATAGTTCTTAATCTACTTCTACAATTATGTTTATAATGTACTGTAAGGGATTCACTTAAGTTTGTGTTAATTCTGTATTTTGAAAAAAAGTATATTTCCCTCTGAAGTATGAGGTCTGGTCTCCACATAGCAAGGTAAGAACAAACATAATATAACATAATATTTATGTGTAAAGCAAGGAAATAGAGGATACAGCTGCAGTAAAAAAATACATTCAAATTCAACTGTAAAAATAAAACAAACCCAATACAGCTACTCGTTTATGAGTCATATGGTGGTTTACTGCATTTCAATTATTGTTTAAGTAATAATGGAAAATTTTAATTAGGAAATCTGTCATTTGTGCATGTGTAGAGTTTTGGCATGCAATGTTCTACACTGAAGGTGGTTTCAGTGCACAGCCATGACCTAGGAGACAGGAATTGAAATTTTTAGGTCGTGAAGTGTAAGTTAATTTCTCTTGCTTGGCTTTTATCTACATAACACATTACCATGTAATTCTTCACTGCACACACATTGCACATTGTTTATTCGGAAATAAGAATAGGTAAAATACAGAAAAGCTCCAAAGTCTGAACCCACAAAATGCCGAAAAATCAGATCAACCAAAAAATGTAGCAGCATGAAGATACGCTCCATCAAGCAGATTGAGACGAGTTTGCACTATGCTATAAAACCAGAGGAGTTTACCAATAAGGTGCAATAAAATCTATAAATTTAATAAAAGAACAATTTTACAAATGTGTTTGCAGACCTGAAGTGGAATCAACACTTAGAAGCTCTGCAGCAGGTCCCATGATAGCAAATAAGCCAGGTCACCATGGCCAGAAGTTTGGCTTCTTTACCACTTCATTATTTTAAACATAGGAAATCATCCAAAAAGTTTCTAGGATGTATCACTTATGTCCTGCTCCTCTGCATCTGCCACAGCTCCCTCTGCCACTATTATCAGCAATTACCAACTGTCAGAATGACAGCCTGGTATTGCTAAGTATTACATGGATTGGCTGTGAGCTTGTGAGGCATGCAGATGGTCTGCAAGTGTTTTTCAGTACTGACCTGTTTTTATGTGTAAAACAACTTTCCTATTCAAATGACAACCTTGCCCAACTTTTGAATAGGCACCACAGAGACCAGAAGTTAAAATCTTCCCAATGGGGTCACAAACAACAATAGTAGGAAGTAATTTGTAAGGTGTTCCTGAGACTTGCAGTGCTCAATCCCCCCCCCCCCCCAAAAAAAGGGAGCCCTTGGAAGCATCCACAGTGTGACAATGCAAAATTCTCATTTATTTACAAAATCACTGATGTCTTAAAGTTGGATTTATTTGTATCACCACAAGGTGGCACTGTGGATACAAAGGTAAAAGTATGCCACATCGTAATTATTTGGAGAACTACTGCAGAACATTGAAGATGGACTTTATAGGCACACTAGGGGAAAAACACAGGCGCCTCTAAGTGTAGCTGTAATAAAATATTTTAATGGCACCAAGTTTAAACTACTCACAAGGATAATCTTGAGACAGGCATTACAGTGGGGAAAACCACCATGAAGTATGTCCTATGGCAGAGTATTCCGGGATAGGATCCGTGGTGGATGCTGGCATCAGACAGGTTCTGGAGCAGCCAGTGGCTTCCTGCAACTCCTGCTCTCATGGAACACACTGGCGAGCAGGGATGTCGTCACTTCCCAGGACCGCGTATTTAATTCATCAACGCGACCCCGCCACTTTATGTAACATCATGCTAAATCCTCAGTGTAGGTCATTGAGTCTGTGCCAGGTTCTCTCTCGCCGGCAGAGCATTTTAAATGACTCTGCCGTAGAGAGACTTTTTGGATCTACGTGCTCGATTTACGCATGCTTGGAGGCCTCAATGAGGGGATTGAAGTCAACACTTTGCTCTGACTCAGGTAATATAATTTGGTACTGCTGAATGTGTATCAGTTTAACTTTTCATTTCCACCATTAGTGAGCATTAATGCTTGGCTCTCCTGTTTATCTATAAATTGGATTACAAATGTAGTACACCATCTGATAATCCTATGGGTTGTTCTTATGATCATATTAATTCCTTTCACATTTTTATTCAGGGTCATCCATATATCATTATGGACCCTTATGGTCTACCCAAATAAACTTATTTTCAGTAAGTAACACCAACTCTGCTGTTTACAATAGTTTTGCACCTCTTTACTTGTGTCACTATATATACTACACCTATACCAGATCTTGATTCTAGTACCCCCAGATTGTTATAGTTGTATACTCCTATATATGGTTTTTATTATAATTTTTATTTTTACACAATTCTTTTTAAAATATTATACATATAAAATATAATAATTGTATTAATAATTGTCATAAAATAATTATGCTGGGACACTGATATAACTTGTATCAGATAATTTTTATCAGTTATTTTTTCCATGTAGTCACATCTACTAGGGGTCAATGACATTTTATCTTCATATAACTGCATACAGTCACTCCAAGTAGGGACACTTACACTTAGTATGCAGTATACATTTAGTATATACCCTCTCTATATATATTATTTTTCATATATATCTCTTACATTATTGTAACACATGGGGGTGTTGATGCTTTGTATGTGTCAAAATGTTTCCAAATTTTGCTAGGTATACATTCTTAGCTATTCATGCATATTATGTATTTTTTATGTTGTTCCACAAACTCAATCATTTTGCAGTATGCTAATGATTCGGCACGTTAGCTTGTCCCGACGTCATCACAATTGTGCCCTTAAATAGCCCTGTCCCAATATGGTTTCCATACGGCCTGAAGAAGGAATGTATGCTCTGAATTAGACACGTGGTTCCAGGAAGTGACGCCATTCCAGACCCTGGCCAGCATCCACCACAGATCTTCTCCTGGAATATGCTGCATTAGGACACACTTCACAGCGGTTGGCACTGTAATGCCTGTCTCACGATTATCGCTGTGAGTAGTTTTAATCTTTGTGCCATTCAAATATTTTATTACAGCTACACTTAGAGGCGCCTGTGTTTTTCCACTGTTGTTCCTATAGAGTTTCTTCTCACCTCTACATGGAGCTGCCCTAAGGAAGCTGTGTTTTGGACATGTTTTGTTTTTGAATCTATAGGCACACTAATACACGCAGTTTAAAAACGTAACATCTTTATTTTACAAAAATTAAAAAACAGAGGCAAAAAAATAGCTTAAAAAATCACGATATAGATTAATGCCTAATTGGCACTCACACCACCAATTACATCAACATTTGCATTGAGTAACGAAACTACTACTACGCGGGGTGGTCCATTGAGTGGCGGATGTCATGAGTGGACACTTTCTACACCTGAGGATATGATATCGCTTAAAGTACTGTTTGACCCATCTGCCTACAGCCATAGCTACTACACTGGATTGGTGTGATACCAACATGCTGCTACTCTCTCTGCCAGCTATAGCCCTTGTTTACCATTGAGTCTTGTTACTCCTATTACTGCTGGGCTTTAGAACTACTTGTTGATATACCCGTGTAGCCCCGGACTTCCGTCTGCCTTATTCCTTTATCAGCCCAAGCTTATCACGATGATTACATTATGTTCAAGCTCCTGAAGAAGCGCTAGGCATGTAAGATGTAGAACTGAGCTGAATCCCAACACACCATAACCATATCTACATCAAGCTTGCTGGAATATTATGAATCATTTAGGATTAACTATATTTCATTACTCAATGCAAATGTTGATGTAATTGGTGGTGTGAGTGCCAGTTAGGCATTAATCTATATCGTGATTTTTTAGCAAATTTTTTGCCTCTGTTTTTTAATTTTTGTAAAATAAAGATGTTACATTTTTAAACTGTACTAGTGTGCCTATAAAGTCCAAATCACTGATGTCACTGTTACTGGGGACCTGAAGATTCTAGTAGCCTGGCTTCAATACATTTTAAAGACTTGAACAAGTATGCATGTGAGTAAATTTCTTATGTGCATAGATGTCCTGGGTTAATGATTCAAAGTACTGGAGTAAGAATGTCAGTAATGTCAGTATTACAACTGAAAACTAGCATTTGCAGAGTAAGAAATTAAGCAATGATGGCCTACTTGTACCTCTCAGGAATTCCTAATAGATCACCCAGATGATGAGATCTCCCTTACAGGGGAGCACAAGCTTCCTGTTAGTGGTATAGGGACTTTCATATTCTATTTACATTGATCCTCAAGAGTATGCTTCAATTAAAAAATATCCACTGGGAGTGTCAAGTTTGTATTTATAAACTTTCCTAATGACGGAATGTCTAAAGAATCAGAAGTAACGTTGTTGGCCCATGAGCAAAACTGGCAACAGGACTTTGTTTTTTTAATCCAATAGAACTTTTTTCAATATTGAAATGGACATAAGTTAACAATATCAGTATTGGCAAAGGCATGCACCTATTTTGTACATATTCAGTGAAAGGAATAGATAAGACAAGGTCTCTGTATTAAAGCATACACACAAGGAATGCATTACATAGGCAACTGGCAAGTTATCAAATTGCTGAAGACAAATGAAATGAGAGATGTTATCGCTGACTATTTTCAGGACTAAGTGCAAAATAATATAGAAAAGTCAATATAATTAAAGTATGATCAGTAATACTTTATATTTTGTTTTGGAATAACCATTAGAAAGAATTAGAAATACTTGTTTTATTCATAATTGGTGACTAGTTTTCTAATCACACAAAAATAACATTAACCACTACAGATCCAAGCTATAGCCGAAAGACAGCTACAGCGCAGACCTGAATTGCCGGGAGGGCGTCCCTTGATGTCCTCCCCTTTGTGCGATCCTCGCGCGCACTCGCAGCCACTGGCGGTGCACTATCATGCCCGCCGTACACTTCGTGGGCGTGCCTGTGGGTCAGGCGGACTCAATGTCTGCCTGTGCCCCGCTATGGCACAATAGAGAGTCAGAACGGGGAACTGCCAATGTAAACACAGCGGTTCCTCATTCTGTGAGGGGGACATGACAGATCTACTGATCCTTGTCATCGGGATCAGTGAGATTTGTTATGTCCCTGCCAGCCCAGCCCCCACACAGTTAGAACACAGTGAGGGAACACAGTTAACCCCTTGATCACCCCTTAGTGTTAACTCCTTCCCTGCCAGGGCCATTCATACTGTAATCAGTGGCTATTTTTAGCTCTGATTGCTGTATAAATGTCAATGGTCCCAAAAAAGTGTCTGATCTGCCCGCTGCAATATCGCAGCCCCGATAAAAATCGCAGATCGCCACCATTACTAGTAAAAAAATAAAAATAATAAAAACATCATAAATCTATTCCCATGGTTTGTAGATGCGACAACTTTTGTGCAAACCAATCAATATAAGCCAATTGCATTTTTTTTTACCAAAAATATGTAGAAGTATATATATTGGCCTAAACTGATGAATAATTTTTTTTTATATTTTTTGGATATTTACTATAGCAAAAAGTAAAAAATATATATTTTTTTCAAAATTTTGCTTTTTTTGTTTATAGCCCAAAAAATAAAAACCGCAAAGGTGATCAAATACCACCAAATGAAAGCTATATTTGTGGGAAAAAAGGATGTAAATTTTATTTGGGTACAATGTCGCACGACCGCGCAATTGTCAGTTAAAGCGTCGCAGTGCCGAATCTCAAAAAATGCTCTGGTCAGGAAGGGGGTAAATCCTCTCGGGGCTGAAGTGGTTAAAGTTGCTTGTGTAGACATGACATTTATTGGTCTATTTATCCATGATTTCACGCAAAATTTACACATCTTTTACTCAAGATTCACAATTTTTTTCAACTGAATCTAATTTGAAAAATGTGTGAATCTTGGGTGAACATTGTGTGAATTTTTGGTGAAAACATTTATAAATAGACCATTTAATGATGAACAAACTGATTCCCACAAACTGGAATTAAACCTGGATTAGGCAATTCATGGAGGCAAGAATTCATAAATGTTTGGGGGTTGTGCCAAAAGGTCCACCTTTGCAACCATCAATCAGTGGGAGTTATAAAAAGCATATCAATTGTAACTGCCAAGGTGCTCTAAACATAGACACAAGACAGAGATTAGTCGGTGAGATCTCAGCTGTCACAAAATGTTCATGTTTGCCAGTAATATGTACTTACATAGCATTTGATTAAATGGCTAGTGGTGCCACATACAGAAGCCAGCAGGCGATAGCCAAGAAGAATGTTAAAGTTTCCTAAACATATGATCAGGAGAGTAAACATTCATTGTGGAGACAAAATTGGGAAAATTCTGCTGGGTCTCTGTGTGCTCCAGCGATTATGTGTGACAGAAAATAGGCGAAAACAGTTTGTATTTTTTATTGCCAGTGCCAACCAACCACTCTATGTTGTATTTTTGGCCAGCAACCATGAGTGTTTCAAAACAAAGACAGCATGCTTAATCCACACAAAGCTACTATCATTTTGCATAAACAAAGTCATGACAAATACCACTTGTATTCATACTATGTTAAGTATCAATGAAAGAATAACATTTATTAGTTGACGTATTAGAAAAATATTCTGCATTGTCCTACATTACTGTTCTTGTTGTGGCCTGAGAAATCCCAAGTGATTGGTGTAGAACATTTTTGGGTAACATGCATCCGAGTATTAGAACAAGCTACCCTGCTTGATCCACACATATGTACTAACTTTTTGTGTACCTATTACGAAACATAAGCATTTTATTACAATTCCCAACCCATTCCTTAGTTATTAGTGAATAAATAACATGTGCTAAAGTGTTACTAAACCCAGGACCCTCCATTCACTATATCTGGTCTCCCACAGTACACAGAACATGAAACTGCAATAGTTTTAGTAAATATAAACTGCAAAATACCTTTTCTCATCAGCAGTATATAACAGTCTTATGACTTCTATCAGTGTCTGGTTAAAGCTTGTAGGAGGAGTTTTCATTCTACTCTGACTGTCCTATAACGCTGCAAGACCCCTGACCCTCTGTCTGGATAGTGCTGATTTGCCCTGTGCTGATTACATGCACACTCCCAAGAAAAAAACTCTCTAGCAATATACACCAAACTGACCATGTGCAGAGTGCCCCAAGGCTCTGGTCTATCAGAGATAGATTGGGGACTGTGGAAGAAGGGGAGAACCGGATCAAACAGTCTTTTTACACAATTCAGAGGATTAACCCTTTAGGTTCCACAGGAAGCGTAACAAGCATGCTTTACTGCATACACTGCATATACAGACTGATTTTACTGTTGTGGGTTTAGTAACAATTTAAGCGTATTTTAAAAATATATTTTAGTTTTTTTTGTAAACATCTATTAATAGTTAGTGAAACCACTGCTAATATAGCCGTTTCTCTTGTCTCACCTCGTTGAGTATTGGTGGAAAACTGTGAATGTGTTGTGTACTCAAAAAGATTTGCTTTGGAATTAAACTTTCTTTGACATCATTGTTGCTGTTGTGGCCTTGGAATCATCAATTCGCCCGCATTTCAATTTATTTTGTCCAGCAAGCACAACAAAGCCAATGTATCTATTTCACACATACCAACTGTCACTTTTAACCACTTGCTGTCCAGCTCACGCAGATATACTGTGGCAAGCTGGTCAGATAGCACGAATAGCCATACCTGTATGTCGGTTCGTGCATGTGGCATAGCGGGCCTGCTAGATAGTGGCGCACGTGCGGGCCTACTGTGCACTGCGGAAGCTCGTCCGTGGGTCTGCTTGCGACCCGTGATCGCCGGGTACAGAGGCAGAATATATATCGGCCTAAACTGATGAATACATTTGTTTTTTTATAATTTTTTGGATATGTATCATAGCAAAAAGTAAAAAAAAATCTAAATTGTCTACCTTTTTTTATTTATAGTGCAAAAAATAAAAACCGCAGATGTGATCAAACACCACCAGAAGAAAGCTCTATTTGTGGGACTTAAATTTTGTTTGGGTAAAGCACCGCACAACGTATCGTAAAACATGCCCTGGTTATTAAGGGGGCAATCCTTCTGCTCCATAAAGCAGAGGTACGCCGCCCTCCGCCACCCCTTTAAAAATTAAAAGTCAGCAGCTACACATACAGTAGCTGCTGACTCTTAACATTAGGACACTTACCTGTCCTGCGATGTCAGCCCCGCCACCGATCTTTGGATTGGCTGGTCAGGTGCAGCCGCGTCCATTGCGGGTAAGGGAACCCGACAATGGAGCCTTTCGGCTTCACGCCAGGCCCCTGCTGCGCTTGTGTGTGCCAACGTTGCA
>BLSH010523775.1:442542-495220 GCA_018402905.1 Glandirana rugosa | reverse complement strand
ATTTAAACCAACATGTACAGTATTCTGCTACATGTCTTTGGTTAAAAAAAGTGATTGGTTTGAAAGTAATAGTGCCTACAAACAAGTGCCTATGGTGTATATACTGGAATTTTTATTATGGGCCCTAGGATAGACCAACTAACCAATAGTGAAAAGAAGGGGAAGTGCCATAGCCCACAAGTATATTAATCAAGTCACTATTTTTATAACAACATGCCCTCAGGCTTCATGGGTATTGTACAGTTTAGCAGAAATCAGGGTAAAATGCAGTCTGCTATACAATATAAGCATTCAATTGTGTACTATTTAATGCTCAAGGGTGCACTCAAGTTTAGTTGTGTTTCGGGGGGGGGGGGGCAAAAACAAAAAAAACTGGCTGACAGATGGAAAAAGGTGACATGTTAGGCCATCTGACCCCCAGCATCTTTACTTTGTGGGCACTGGTATCAGTAGACTCTTCATTCCTTTACAGGAAGATTCCCTTGACACACTAATGCACTACCATTGCTGCTCCAAAATACTATACCCAGAACTACAGCACCACAAGGAATTGTGATCACACTTTTGGACACCCTACCTCTGCCCCCATGATGCCAGTAGAGTAAGAAATTTTGTCAGGCTTATATAGTTTGCCATGTCCTTGTTGGGGAGATTCACCCTCTTTATTTGTTTGTGTGAGCACTGTTACTAAGGCAGAAAGTGATAGGAAATCTACAGCTTCATGGCTGCCAACAGAATAAGAGGTAAGGGGAGGTAATATTTCAATGTGGTCACTTGTTGTGGTGACAAAAGTCTAATGGGAAATTTCCCCTCCATTCCTGTTGTGATTCTGGGACAAGAAGTGATGGGAAATCTCATCAATCGGACGCATAAAAATAAAATTGATAGGAATTTTTCCAATCCACAATCCAAAATTAGCTACAGACACACTGCAAACATTGCACTAAAATTTAGGCCACTAGCAGCTAACACTACTACTTGAACTCTTTATCTATAAAATACCATTTGTGTCAACTTCCCTACTTTACATAAACAAGCAGAAAAGCTGTTTGTTAAGACATAGTTTGTAGGGCAGAAGATATGGATGTCAATGATAAAACTTTTATCAGGGCACAGTCTACCTTTAGAAACAGTAGACCTATGCCCACGGACAGTAGAAGTAAAGAGGCAGCCACGTGTCTATAGTCATCAGGCACACATTTTTTCTTATCACCAGCAGAATACCGTAAACTAATTTAACAATGTCACAGTATTCTGAAGTGATATTCATAGCACTGGGTGTTGGGGACTACAGGCTTTAGTAGAAAAGCCTGATTTTATTATTGATGGCTGTGTAGTGGGGCATGCCTAGTACACATAGAGGTTGATTTACTAAAGGTAAATATACTGTGCACTACAAGAGGGAGGAGGAGGGTGCTCTGCACTGGGGGGTGGAGGAGGGGAAGCCTTGTGTACTGGAGGGATGAGGGAATGCTTTGTAGTGAAGAAGGGAAATTTGGGGTTGAGTGTAGAGCTCAGTACTGCAGGTGGGGGAAGATGCTTGTAGTGGTATTTCTTCTAAGGATGCTATTAATGTAGGGATATTTTTTTGCATGACGGCGCCAACGCAGGGACATTTTTTGCTCCAGTGACACCACAGACTCAAGGACATTTGTTTCCTTCTAGTGACACCAACGACACTGAGACTTTTTTCATCTCAGTGACACCACCAACTCAGGGACATTTATTCTTTCCAGTGACATGGCTGACTCAGGGTCATTTTTTCCTTCTAGTGACACCAATGGCACAGAGATTTTTTTTAATTTCAGTAACACCACCGAATCACTGACTTTTTTTTCCTTTCAGTAATGCCACTGAAAAGCAAGGTCCATAAAGACATGGATGAGTGAGTTTGGGATGGAGGAACTTGACTGGTCTGCACATGAACATGAGCTCTGTAGTACAGGAGGCAGCAAGAGGTACACTATATTACCAAAAGTATTGGAACCCCTGCCTTTACACGCACATGAACTTTAATGGCATCCCATTCTTAGCCCATAGGGTTCAATATTGAGTTGGCCCACAAAGACATGGATGAACGAGTTTTGGGTGGAGGAACTTGACTGGCCTGCACTGAGTCCTGACCTCAACCCGACAGAACACCTTTGGGATGAATTAGAGTAGAGACTGAGAGCCAGGCCTTCTCATCCAACATCAGTGCCTGACCTCACAAATGTGCTTCTGGAAGAATGGTGAAACATTCCCCTAGACACACTCCTAAACTTTGTGGACAGCCTTCCCAGAAGAGTTGAAGCTGTTATAGCTTCAGCGGGTGGGCCAACTCAATGTTCAACCCGATGGACTAAGACTGGGATGCCATTAAATTACATGTGTGTGTAATAGGCCTGGCTGTACAAATTTTGAGTGGACAAATTTATTTTATTTATTTATTTCAGGTACGCCGTCAATTTACGCAGAGCTTTACATATGTAAGTCTTCCGAGAATAATACTGATACATTTACTGGCAATAGGTAATAGTAACATGGGAAAAATGTTTTATATAGTGAGGGTTTATTACTACTTAAATATGCAATTAAAATGTATTTTTATTTTTACAATTACTGTTCAGTCTATGAATGGTGGCATATGAGCATATGAAGGACAGGGATGCCCAAAATATTGTTCATGGGTTTTGCAGTGATTTCTCATGCCCCACAGGAGGGTGAAGTAAATACATTTTATTATGTTTCAATGTATAATATTTTGTGCTACGCAATGGAAGAGACTAAACATAAAGTAACTGTCTCTTACTGCTGTATCTATGTTACATTAAAAATCGCAGTAACACAAAATCTTGAAAAATGCATGAAAAAATCCCTGCCCATGCCTTCAGCATGTACAATACAGGTCATGGCAATCATACACTGAGTGATTCATGACTGTCAGGATCTACTATTCAAGCCTGTTACAGCTCCTCTGCCATTCAACCATCTCATATATCTAAACATTCTATTACAAAAGGACATCTAATGCTCATCTCATTTCAGAAAGGGCAGATTTAAAAAAAAAATCTCTCAGCATGAGGCCAAGGCAGCTACATAATACATCCCATAAAATCATGTATAGTCCTCAAAATGTAATTCCAGGAAAGTTGACCTAAGGTATTGCTTTCTTAGTATAATTTTAAAGCTATTTATAATCATTATAATCTGAATAGCATTTTCTGATTCTAAAAAAAAACGAACTTTTTATTCAGTATTTTTATGTAAGCAACCTTTTCACAATTTTATAAGCATACACAATGCTCTAGAGTACAACAACCCCCCTTTTAAACAGCATAAAACAGGTGATGCTAATAAATGCAGAGAGGGAATTCATGAAATATATGGCTCAATGTAAATAAGATACAACTGCCAGACAGATAAGTAACATTTGCTAGTTCAGCTCATTTGCTGTGTAGACACATACTGTAACCTAGAGATTGTGTCTAGATTAACAATCAGAAAATATGTCCAAGTAGACCAGCTTCCATCCGGCTTGGAATCTAGAGCAGATTGTGTTTTTCTTCTCTCGTCTACCCAATAACTGAACTTCATAAGTTACTAACCCCAAGCTGTTATAGCATTTATCTCTATGGACAGTAAATATATTATTGTGGGACTCTTAAATGGTGAAATGCAATTTTTCAAATTTCTACAAACAGGATTATGGTTAGATGTGCTGTCTAAAATGTTAGTATAATTACAAGCAATTTATAATAATGAAATATATATTACTTGGAAATATACCATTTTTTTAACAGTCTACATAACCTATAAGGTGATTTTTTTTTTTGCAAACTGTTTATTGAAATGTATCAAGAAAACATAGCCATCAATGCATACAGAAAAACTGTACAAAACAGTAGGTATAGAAAAATAGAAAAATATCAATGGCATTAAAGCACATATAAACCGAACAATACAAAACTAAAGAACAAAAAAAAGAAGAAAGAACAAAAAAACAAGCCACATTACCAAATGCCTGCAATGCAGAAGTTTAAACGCATAAGATCAAATGGATCATAAAAACCTCATGCACGTTTTATAGGAAATAAGTTACAAAACGAGGTAACATTGTGAATTCTAAGAGACATGGCTATGTACAGATGACCAATCGTTCCATTTTGCATGGAAGTGCTGCATTGAGTTATATAATATATGAAAAATATGCTCCATCATCATCATGTAATTGATTCTGGATAGAACTTGCAGGAAAGAGACGTTTGGGGATTTCCAATTTGGAGCAATAGACCATAAACAACCTACACAAGCATGTATCAGACTTTTAGTATTGCTACAAAGTGTTTTTTTTTTTTTTCTAGATACTGATGAGTAGAGTACATCAAGTACTCTCTTAGCCAATTGTTTAAGTCCAATAAAGTACCATACTTTGAAAGATGCTTTTCTAACACTTCTTAAACTCATATAACTTGCTCTATGCATGAAGGTAAAATGCCTTCACGGTGCTGCAGCGCCTCCAGCCCCCTCAATACATACCTGAGCCGCATTGCGATCCAGTAATGTACACGAGAGCCTCAGCTCTCTGGGGACTCTCCCTCCTCACTGGCTGAGACAGCAGTCGGAGCCATTGGATCCCACTACTGTCAATCACAGCCGATGAGCCAATGAGGAGAGAAAGGGTGTGGGCTGAGCCATGACTCTGTGTTTGAATGGACATGCTGAGCAGCAGCTTGGGATTGAGCCTGCTTGGGTGCCCCCATTGTAAGCTGCTTGCTCTGGGGGCACTCAGCTGGGGGGAGGGACCAGGAGCGTCGACGGGGGTCCCAAGAAGAGAAGGATTAGTGCTGCTCTGCGCAAAACCATTGCACAGAGCAGGTAAGTATAACAAGTTTGTTATTTTTCAAAAGGAAAAAAAATGCCTTTAAAATCATTTTAATTTTGCAGGAATCTTCAACTATTTATCTGTAAAGATGAGAATATCTCTCCATTTTTAAGCTGTATGTAAAGTGTGGTTTCCTCATGTTTCTGTTTTGCAGTGTTGAATCAGCTCACAGAAAATGTAGAGCTCCAGGCACTTTAGACATGTCCTGCCTTTACTCTGTGACCTACATTCTGGTATGCAAACACAAAGCACTAGCATTTGTATTTCATACATCTCCCCAAAACACAAGCCTTTTTTCCACATAATATTAAGAAAATAATACAATAAAATGTATTTTGCAGTTCTTTTGGAAAAGTGGTTTGTCCTTTACCTGGAATGTCAAGAACACTGCATGTATACTACTTGCCTCTGTATTGCCCAAAACACTGGTCAGTAGTAGTGATAAGCCACACTGCCCTAAATTCAGTTCAGCAGGGATTTTGCGAACTTCAGAGAAGTTCAGATGCTGAATATGAACCCCATTAAAATCAATGGAGCTGAATTTTTCAAATTAAAAATGCAAATGTTCTGGGCTAATAAGCTACGGGGTGTCAAAAAATGCATGGGGGGTAGGTGGTGGCCACTGCCCAGGATAACATGTATCAATGCAAAAAAAAGGCGTTAAAAATTCCATTCGGACCAGAAGCAGTGATTTTTTAAATGCTTAAAGTGGAGCATTTAAAATGCCGGAATCATTTAAATAATATGCCTGGGGATTCCCTACTTCTGCCTGTGAAGGAGTGCATCTCTGTGCAGTACAGAAAATTGTTGCAGCAGCACTGGTATTTACAAAGAAAAACGGCTTTGAAATTGCTTGTAAATAACTTTGGCAGCTGTCATTGCCAGCTTCTTTGTTTTAAAAAAAAAAGCACACATACCCCTCCAAGAGTATTCTATGTATTTGGGGGGCATTTGGAGAGGGTTGTATGCTGTGCTGTTTTAACCACTTTCCGTCTTGCCTCCATCGTAATACGGCGGCAGGTTGGCCCGTTCCTGTGAATCGCCGTAGCTGTATGGCGGTCGTGGGAACGTGTGGTGTGAGCGCATTCGCTGGCTAGCAGGGGGGCCAATCAGCAAGTGGGGCAGACTCGATGTCCGCTGGCCACCCGCTATCGCTCCCGAGACACTGCAGAATGGGGATCTGTGTATGTAAACAAACAGATTCCCACTCTGACAGGGGGGTTGAGTGAGATCGTCTGTTCCCAGTGTTTGGGAGCAGCGATCTCTCTCCTCCCCAGTCATCTCAGCCCCCATACAGTTAGAAACACCACAGAGGGAACACATTTAATCCCTTGATCGCCCCTGGTATTAACCCCTTCCTGCCAGTGACATTTACACAGTAATCAGTGGCTATTTTTAGCTCTGATCGCTGTATAAGTGTCAGTAGTCTGATCTGTATAAGTGTCAAAAGTGTCTGATCTGTCCGCCGCAATATTGCAGTCACGCTAAAGATCGCAGATCGGGGCCATTACTAGTAAAAAAAAGAATAAAAATGCCATAAATCTATTTCCATTGTTTGCAGACGCGATAACTTTTGCACAAACCAATCAATATACGCTTACTGGGATTTTTTTTACCAAAAATATGTAGAAGAATACATATAAGCCTAAACTGAGGAAGAAATTCATTTTTTTACTTTTTTTTGGATATGTATTATAGCAAAATTAAAAAAATATTGTTTTTTTTTTTCAAAATTGTTGATTTTTTTGCTTATAGCACAAAAAATAAAAGCCACACAGGTGATCAAATACCACCAAAAGAAAGCTCTATTTGTGGGGGGAAAAGGACGTCAATTTTGTTTGTGTACAACATCGCATGACCACGCAATTGTCAGTTAAAGTGACGGAGTGCCATATTGCAAAAAGTGCTTTGGTCAGGAAGGGGGTAAATCCTTCCAGGGCTGAAGTTGTTAAAAACAAAGGAGCTGACACTGACAGCTGTCAAAGTCATTTTGTAGCAATTTAATATTTTTTTAATTTTTGCTGAAGCGCATCCTCCAGTTGCCTCTAAAATATATACCAGACCCTTTGAATATGAATTTTAAGGAGGTACTTCATGCAAAAAATAAATGTGTTAAGTTTCCCAGGAAATCCACACCAGGTCCTTAAGGTTTGGTGTGGATTTTAAGGGGGATTCCCACAGGAAAGTGGGGGGAAATGTGCACACCCCCCTCCTTAACTATATCAGGCCACATTTTCTTAACATGGGGGGTGCCTTTCCAGAGGCCACCCACCTGACAAAGCACCTTGTAACCATGTTGATGAGGCAAAGGCCTTTTCCCAACAACCTTTGCCCAGAGGTTGTGGGAGTTTGCAGGTAAGGAGCTTATCAGAATCTGGAAGCCCACTTTAATAACAAGGGGGCCCCCAGATACTGGCCTCCCCATGTGAATGAGTATGAGGTACATAGTGCTCATTCACAAAAAAAAGTTCCCTAAAAATAAAGACAAGTGTTTGACAAGTCCTTTATTTAAGAAAGAAAATTCAAAAGCATGTCCCTCATTGTATACATAATCGCTCATGATGCCTGCCACCCAGCGACTCACTAAAAAATAAAGAAAACAAAAATAAAAACAATAACCCAGTACATTAAACAAATCATGATGGTAACACAAGCCAAATGACAGCTCCCCTACTATTTTTTGTGAAATGATTTAATCTTTTTGTAGTAAGGACCATGCATTAGATACCACATTCCCTTCATCGGGTAAAATAAAATAAAAATAAAAACAATAGCATACCAATATATGCCATCAAGAGGAATATTCTGTCCATTAGAATAAACTTCATCTATAACTTTGAAATGTAAACAGAAGATACTCATTTAGCTCTATTTTTGTATGATCATGTTACTTTCTGCTAGCTTTCACACTCTTCTTGCAATGAAAAGTTCCAAGTACCAACTTTTTACATATTTTCACATACCTGTATTGGATCACTATAAAGTACAGGTAAGTTATCTGTTCACAATACATCTAACGACATTAAACGCCAAAGAAAATTTTGTCAGAAAAACCCTTTTGCAGGCATCATCTTTAGTAGCAAAAAGAAAAGACTTTGCTTAAACACAATCTTCAGTCTCTTTTGAAGACAGGCAACAGTAGGATACATTCTTCTAAAACAAACAAAGTAAATCATATATATTCCTATAACTGCATATATAGGAGAAACACATATTGCTTTAAGGAGTAGATTTACAGTTGAAAGTTTGCTGTGGCTACAATTCTCTGTGTGGGAGTAGATACATACAATTCTATGTTTTTTTCTTGCTTCTGGCCGTAAAGGAGAGTCCCACTTAGCCATACACCTTTCCTTCCATTTTATATATGGTCTTAGTTGTCCCTCATCAAGCAGAATTGCACTGGCACCCATAGAGTAAGAAAATATGGCATCACTGCCACTGTCCTGTGGATGGGAAAAGTGACACAACCAATGCATTATTAAGACATCCGTATTTTGGACTTACCAAACATGGCTGTTTGCTGATGCAATACTGCACAAAATGTGCTGCCACCATTAGTTTAAAGAAATTTGTCAGTCACACCATATTTTCATTGTCTATGGATGTGCTATGCCTGGCAAGAACAGGTTAAATGCAAAAGACATGGAAGAGAAATGTAGTGCAGCAAGACCTGGAGATGGAGATACACTATATCACCAAAAGTATTGGGACACTTGCCTTTACACGCACATGAACTTTAATGGTTCGCAGTCTCCTCTCTAATTCATCCCAAAGGTGTTCTATCGGGTTGAGGGCTGGACTCTGTGCAAGCCAGTCAAGTTCCTCCACCCCAAACTCGTTCATCCATGTCTTTATGGACCTTGCTTTGGGAACTAATCCAAATCATTTGGTAGAGGAAGGATTATGGTATGGGGTTGGGCTTCGACCCTTTGTTCCATTGAAGGGTACACTTAAGGCCTCAGCATACCAAGACATTTTGGACAATTTCATGCTCCCGACTTTGTGGGAACAGTTTGGGGATGGCCCCTCCCTGTTCCAACATGACTGCGCGCCAGTGAACAAAGCAAGGTCCATAAAGACATGGATGAGCGACTTTGGGGTCCTGACCTCAACCCAATAGAACACCTTTTGGATGAATTAGCACAGACACTGCGAGCCGAGGCTTCTCGTCCACATCAGTGCCTAACCTCACAAATGCGCTTCTGGAACAATGGTCAAACATTCCCATAGACACACTCCTAAACCTTGTGGACAGCCTTCCCAGAAGAGTTAAAGCTGTTATAGCTGCAAAGGGTGGGCTAACTCAATATTGAATCCTACAGGCTAAGACTGGGATGCCATTAAAGTTAATGTGCGTTTAAAGGCAGGCATCCCAATAATTTTGGTAATATAGTGTATCATACAATGAGTGTAATCATTTTTACATTAGCTTGGCAGGCTTTAAATAACCAACCATATATATGCAGAATTTTTTAAAAAATTCCATAAACAGATGATTGAAGTAAACACAGTATCAACTTATTTACTAAGCTCAATGAACATTCACTTTGTAAAATGAACAATTGTTACTCCTCTAGTAAATCAATCATACTGAGTTCTTCAAAAATGTCTTCTTTCAGCACAACTGATGGTGATACAATGCTTCAAATATTAAAAAAGAATAGATCCCCACCTGCTGGCTGGAAAGAAGACTTCACAATATTAATATGTACTATTTAATAAACTAAAATCTATCCTGACACTAATACTTAAAGAAATGATCTATTAAACCATTATACACACTTTTTAAGCTTCCTGCAACAGTTCCATTATAAATATAACTGTTAATGTTTCTTTTATTTTTTCAGCACTTACAGAGTTAATCATATGATAATGGGTTTCACTATACAAAATATTTGCCTTCATATAGTGGTTGGATATGGAAGACACAAAAACACTTCTATAAATTCTGTGGGCTACTGTTTGCACCTTAAAGCAGAATTCCGGCCTGGGGAAAAAAAAAAATTAAAAGTCAGCAGCTACAAATAGTCTAGCTGCTAACTTTGAGGCTGGGTTCACACTATCGCCGCATGCGGCTCCCAGCATGGGTCTGGTGCATCCCCGTTCACTGTTTCAGGTCCAATTTCAGGTCAAATTTTTGGCTGAATCCAGACCTGAAACAGACCAAATGATGCACAGGGCTCCTGTGCAAATTTGCACCTGAGCCGCAGAGGAGATATGTGAGACAGTCAAAATGTGCTGCTATTGCAGATTGGATACGGAGAACCCGCATCCAATTCGCAATAGTGTGAACCCAGCCTTAATATTAGGACACTTACATGTCCTGGAATACAGTGATGTCGGCACCCCAGCCAATGTTTCCATGCTGTGCATGTAGGAAGCATGCAGTGCTTTCTGAATGGCCCATTGGAAGGAAGGAGGAGGGGGGCCGAACTTCTGGGGGACTTTGCCGTGGCGAGGTCTCTTAGAAGTGGGGATGGGTACCTGTCAAAAACAGGTACCTGCTCCCCCCGAAAAGATGCCAAATGTGGCACCGGAGGGGGAAGGAGGCAGATAAGCGGAGCTTCCTACTTCTGGGTGGAAGTGAAAATAAAGGTTTAGTGAAAAGAAAAGTCATTACTAGGAGACTGCATTTTCATTTGCCTGAAAGATCTGCATTTTCATTTGCCTGAAAGATCCTATAAAAATATTTTTACACTGTAGCCTGAAATGTGTCTACTGTGGAGTAGCAAGCTTAGAAGAAGATATGCAGTATAACAGCTGCAACTGACAAAATATGTTTCTAGCCAAGCAATGTTCACTTGTTTTTAAGCTTCAGCATTCTAAACTGCCAAAAAAAACACATATCTTCTTTACTTTTCTCATTTTCAAAAAGTAAATGATACTGTCACTAACAGCATGGCAAGAAGACACATAAAGATGTGCTGGTGTTTATAAAGGATGATAGTGATTAGGAATAAGCAATAGTAGCTGAACTGCATGCTCTAGTCAGAGTTGTTGAATAAACTGACCAAGGGTGATGAGAAATCAGAAGTTTAAAAAAAGGGTTATGGCATTTGGTGAAGCCTTTCAGCATGTGCTGCTGTAAGCTCTGGGATTTAGCAGTCTGCCCGGTTAGGCCCCTTTCACAATAATCTGGTGTGCTTCTCCCACAGTGCGGGTGCAGCGCAGTGTACCCATGGTCTTTGTGTGGGTTGGCTGTGATTTTGCCATAGGCCTCTATTTTGTCCTGCAGTTTTGGTGCATTTTCTGATAGTAGAAGTCTATGAAAAAGCGCAGCTAACCCACACAAAAACCACAACTACACTGCGCTGCACCCGTACTGTAGGAGAAGTACACCGGATTAGTGTGAAAGAGACCTTAAGGAGGTTTTCAGAAGTGCTGAGGTTTGTTCAGTGTAATGTGCAGGTAGGTACCATTACAAATATCTTCCTGCAGTGCTAATACTGCATATGATAGTTATGTCTTAGGACAAAACATTTCTTAATTAGCTTTAGGCCCCTTTCACACGGCCGTGTCCATGTGTGGGGTCCATTTTTAGTCAGCGGGGATTGATCCGTTGATCCCCGCTGAGCCGGTGGATGACAGATCCGTCTCCACTCACTGTGAGAGCACCGCTCTCCTCTATGGGACATCGGAGGACAATGGACCATTGTCATCCGATCCGATACTCCCAGACGAATGGAAAAATAGGGCATCCATCCGTCGGACATGTCACCGTTGACATCTGTCGCTCCATAGAACTGCATGGAGCATCCATTCAGGTCCGCCTGAAAAACGGACAGGCGGACCTGAATGGGACAGCCGTGTCAAAGGGGCCTTAGGACAGGGTGTGAAAGACACAGGGGGAGATTTACTAAAGCTGGGGAGAGAAAATCTGGTGCATCTGTGCCTGGTAGCCAATCATCTTCTAACTTCAGCTTGTTCAATTAAGCTTTGACAACAAATCCTGGAAGCTGATTGGTTCCTATGCAGAGCTGCACTAGATTTTGTACTCTACAGTTTTAGTAAATCTCCCCAACAGTGTAGGCGGATAGAAGTGCAGTATACAAATCATCTCAGTCCAAAAATATTGAACTTGGAAGATCATAATTTCATTATTATAGCATATTTTGTGTATTCATTTGTAGGCTTTCAGGACTGAAAATAAGATTTTACCAAATAACATATAGTATTCAAATGATGGATATGAAATCATATGCTACCACCCATATTATTAACCACTTGACCTCCAGAAGATTTCCCCCCTTCATGACCAAGCCATTTTTTCGATACGGCACTGCGTTACTTTAAGGCTTCATGCACACAGGACTTTAAAAAAAAAGAACAGCCAAAAAAATGTCAGTAGCTTATCAGGGATGTTTTCAGCTTTTACCAGCGTTATATTACTGCCGTTTTTTTTTAGTTTTTTCACGTTTTTAAAGGGTCAGCATTTTTTTTTCAATTGATCTAAAATGTCGGGGATTGGCGTTTTTGAGCGTTTTTGGACGTTTTTGAGCGTTTGAACATTTTTACAGCAAACATCCGAAAGAACACTCTGGTCTTGGGTTTTTTTTACAGCTCAAAAACGTCACTGCTAAAAACAGTTGATAACAACCTATGTGTGCATGAACACATAGGATAACATGATGGAGGGTTTATTGACTGTATAAAAAAAGTCTGCAGCTGAAAACAGCTGCTGAAAAACAGTCAAAAAACGTCCTGTGTGCATGAGGCCTAACTGACAATCATGTGACACTGTATCAAAACAAAATGTACGTCCTTTTTGTTCCCCAAAAATAGAGCTTTCTTTTCGTGGTATTTGAACACCTCTGCGTCTTTTTATTTTTTGCGCTATAAACAAAAAGAGCACAACAAAAAAAAAAAAACAATATTTATTACCTTCTGCTATAAAACCTATCCAAAATTTAAAAAAATCAAATGTATTCATAAATTTAGTCCCATATGTATTCTGCAACATAGTTTTGGTTAAAAAAATCCCAATAAGCGTATACTAATTTGCACAAAAGTTATTGCGTCTACAAACTAAGGGGTATTTTTATTTATCTATTTTTTTTTTACTAGTAATGTCCGTGATCATCAACTTATAGTGGATACTGCCATATTGCAGCAGACATTCTGAAACTAACTGACACTTTTAACACTTAATGGGGACCCCTGACACTAATACGGGGATTGGTGATAAAACATATGCACTGTCACTGTACTAATGACATTGGTAGGGAAGAGTTTAAACATCTAGGGCGATCTAAGGGGTAAACGGTGTGCCTAACCAGTGTTTATGTGTACTGTGTGAGGTGCTTATACTAGGGACACATTCCATCCCTTCCCTCCTGTCAGAATGACGGTCTGCCTTGTTTACATAGGCAGATCGCCATTTTGTCTCTCTGCCTGATGATTGGCGGGTGCCTGAGGACATTGAGTCTGCGGTACCCAGTGATTGGCTCCCATGGCCCCTACCCAGAAGAGTCGGATCATGTATATATATGTGATCTGGCGCAGAAGTGCCGCCCTGTAGCAGTAAAACTGCTATAGAGCGGACCTTAAGCGGTTAACATTATACGTTTTAAATCTTAGAGTAAGGTATAGTACAACAATCAAGAGATACATACATATTTTCAATGTAAAATTACCTTAATTACTGAAGTTTCAACCCTGGATGGTGGACTTTGTACTTGTGCAGCTGCAGCCATGCTTGCTATTGTACTGAGGTGATTCATCTGGCTCATTGCCATCGTAACAGAAGCTGGAGGTAGGCTTACAGGGATAAGAGGATGAGGCATCATCATAAATGGAAGTTCCAGACCTGCAAATGTAAATACATTCCTTTAAGTCTATAATAGATATTAACCTATCAAGTTTTTTAAAACTATAGTTTTGCTTTAGGATGTCTGTACCACTATGAAATTAATACTATGGAGTTTCAACTGTTCCAGGCAATAGCCAACCTAAGAATTGCTACTCTTAAAGAAAGCTTAAGGCTGGGTTCACACTATCCAACACAAAAACGGTCAGACTTTTGATCCTACTTTGCCCTGCAACATCGGTCCTACTTCCATCCAACTTGAATGAACAAGATAAGATTTTGCTCCGACTTTGAGATAGTGACTTGTCCTTTAACCAATCAAAACAATCCCAGTGTGAGATAAATTCCTTTTACTGCTGCTGTAATCACCAAGTCGGATGTCACAAGTCGGATGGTTAGAACAAGGATCCAACTTTGATCCTACTTCAATGATATTCAATGGGCTGAAGTAGGACCAAAGTTGGACCAAAGTAGTACAAGATCTGTGTCAGATCAGTTATGATGGCTCTCATAGGGAATCATTGATTTGGTGACGTAATGTGACTTGTGCTCACAATTTCTGTCCGTTTGTTGGACAAGTGTAAACCCAGCCTTATGTATAACTAGTTTTGGACAGAGTGGAGAAGGATTAGAGCCCCTGTCAGTTTTTATTGCTGTCTATGCCCCTATTAAGGAGATTCACCCTCTCTATTTATCCTGTAAAAAGAAAACCCCAATTTTTGGGTTGTCTCCAAAAACGTAATAGATGGGAAATCTTCCAATGAGGACACTAGTTCTGGTAAGCTGGGGGTCCCCAAAAAATTAATTTTATTTGCAGAGATTTCCTCTCACTTCCTGTTTGGCTATGGGACAGGAAGTTTTTATTTGCAAAGATTTCCTCTCATTTCCTGTTTGGCTATAGGACAGGAAGTCAAGGGAAATCTCCGCAATGGGACAGAGATGGTGAAAAAAAAAATCTGACAGTGGTTATAACACTCCCATACTCTATCCAAAATGAAAAAAAAAGTTTTGCCCATAGTTCTATATTAGTATGCAAATGTTTATTTGATAACAAATAAATATTGCCATTTTTCAAGAGTATGAATTCAGTAGTATTCTACTACAAAATATATAGATGCCATTTTTGTTTTTCAAGTTACAATGTTTCAAGTAGGATAAATAAATGTGATACAAGAAGTTTTTTGAACAAAACTTTTTACTTAATAATACTTCTTTAAGAGGCCATAAAAGTAACTGCAAATGATATGATGATGACAATGATTTTGTTTAAATCTTCACATTCCAAAGCAAGATGCAGACAGTGGGGTTAAAATAATAATATACTGGAAAAAATAACATTTTGTGCTTTTAAATACATTTCAATACATTTTTGTCTTGTCTAATTGGATAATGATAGCTTACATGGAATTGGTTGTTCTAAGCCACACCACCATATTACCATCTATTTTTTAAACCTTCTAAGTGTAGTATAATGACAGAATTCTGTAAAGGGCAGTTATCCATGGAAACTGTCCTTTCAGGTTACAGACATCCACTTAGTCACATATTCATTTCAATCTCTTGGTATGAGTTATTGTGCTTTGCATTCAAAATAAGAGAGCATTCAACTGGAAAAAAAAAATCAGTCAAAGCATTTACAACTTTCCAGTTGTCCCGCTGTCTATTTTCAACATCTTACAAAACAAGCTATGTTAAAACAGGTGGTTTTATTGAACTAACTTTGCACAATGTAATAAACACCGCAGATGGTTATATTTAATTGCCTTTTGAAACAGTGGCTTAAAGTGTAATGTATCCCCTAAAAACAATTTGTATGATCTGTTGTCTAAAGGGTGACCTGTACCACCTGTTCTTCAATAAATACTTCAGCAACTGTTCAATTACAAATAATAATTCCAATACTGCTCATCTCTCACAATAAGGAATTGATTAGTGCACACCTTTTGTTGTCCATGTAATAGCATTTGAACCTATATCTGGAGAGACCTGGTATATAATGTACAACTGATTCAATTACATTATGATATGGGCATAAATGTTTCTTTCAGCTAGATGTAAATATTAAATAACAGGGCTAAAATTAACCACTTCATCCGCAGAAGTATTTACCCACTTCCTGACCAGGCCATTTTTAGTGATACAGCACTGTGTTACCTTAACTGACAATTGTGCGGTCGTGCGACGTTGTACCCAAACAAAATGTCCTTTTTTTCCCACAAATAGAGCTTGTTTTAGTGGTATTTGATCACCTCTGTGGTTGATATTTTTTGTGCTATAAACAAAAAAGCGAGCATTTCGAAATAATATATATATTTTTTACTTTTTGGTATAATAAATATGCAAAAAAAAAATGGAAAATAACTAATTTCTTCCTCAGTTTAGGCCGATATATATTCTTCTATATATTTTTGGTAAAAAAAATCACAATAAGCGTATATTGATTGGTTTGCGCAAAAGTTATAGCGTCCACAAAATAGGGTATCGATTTATGGCATTTTTATTATTATTTTTTTTTTCACTAGTAATGGCGGCGATCTGCCATTTTTAGTGGGACTGCGACATTGCGGCGGACAGATCGGACAATTTTGGGGCCATTGACATTTATACAGCAATCAGTGCTAAAAATAGCCACTGATTACTGTATAAATGTCACTGACAGGGAAGGGGTTAACACTAGTGGTGATCAAGGGGTTAAATGTGTTCCCTGGTAAGAGTTTCTAACTGTATGGGGGCTGGGCTGACTGGAGGAGGAGAGAGATCACTGTTCCTAATCACTGGGAACAGACAATCTCACTCAATACCCCTGTCAGAACGGGGATCTGCTTTGTTTACACTCGCAGATCTCCATTCTGCCTGTCTCTGGAGTGATCGCAGGTGGCCAGCGGATGTCGAGTCTGCCCCACCCGCTGAGCCAGTGAACATGTGTGCCCAAACCACACATTACCGCGAGCGAAGTACAGCAACAGCGATTCGAGGGAATAAGCCAACCTGCCACCGTAAAACGATGGCGTCTAGTCAGCAAGTGGTTAAATGAAGTGCCCACAAGCTACTTATCCCACATATATTAGAGAATGTGCTGTTTCTAACATATGCTATACAATAAATATGATTAACCCTCCAGAAGGTTTCATGACCAGAGCATTTCCAGCAATGCACTACTTTAACTGGCAATTCCACGATCATGCAACACAGTTTATATAATTTTTTTTCACATAAATAGAGCTTTCTTTGGGGGTATTTGATCACCACTGGGTTTTTTATTTTTTATTATATAAACGAAAAAAAGGCAGAACTATTTTTAAAAACCCTGATATTTTCTGTTATTAGACCATATCCAATAAAAAAAAATCTAATTTCTTCATAAATGTTATATGTCTTTGGTAAAAAAAAATCCCAATAAGTGTACATTAATTGGTTTGTGTGAAAGTTATAGCATCTACAATCGATGGTATATACAGTATACTGGAATTTATGCGGCTGTATTGCTGCGCTAGTAATGGCGGTGATCAGCAAATTATAGTAGGACTGTGATAGGGTGGCAGGCTATGTGGCACTAACAGACACTATCTGACACTAACATCGCTGTTGACTCAAGGATGTGACAATACTGTATACTGATGCTGTACTAATGACACTGGCTAGGAAGGGGTTAGCATCAAGGGGCAATCAAGGGGTTAACAGTGTGCTTAACACATGTAACCTGTGCAATGTCTGCTGCTTGTACTAACAGATCTGGCTGTTTTTTTTTCTGCGTGTATGTAAACACAGGACTCTGTGCTGTGATTGGCTACAACTGATCAGCAGGTCTCAGCCATTAATCATTGGTGGGGACCTGCTGACAAAATCCTGCTGTAACCAGTGACAGTGAGGATTATCAGGGGGCACGCGCATACACGCCCCTAACCTGGAACAGGCTGGATGATGTACATGTATGTGATCCAACCTGCCCGTGCTGCCCACCCGTAGTAAATGTACTCTGGGTGGGCAAGAAATAAAGAACACACAGATGACAGGGAAGTGTAAATAGTATATGCTTAAGAATTCATTATGTTGGACTAATAAAGTCTATCTCTAGCAAAAATGTGTTTTTCCCATCTTGGATAGAATAGAATAGAATCCGATTTTCATAGTTCTCTGTATCTCTGTTGGGGCAGTTGTCATTCTCTACATGTCCAAGTGATCATTGCCACCAGGACATAATGTGATGTGAAATCCAGAATTTTTGTACGGGGTACACATTTAATTCCCCTAAATGGTCAGACCTCAAAGTATAATTCACATATTTCTTACAATACAAAATATTGAATTTAAACAGCTTTCACGGGAGGTGAAGGTGCCTTTTCCAGTGTCCCCTCGAGATATCTATTCACCTCCTGTTTTGTCTCTTGGACAGAAAGTGAGATGAAATCTCTCCAATAGCTCTTTTTGTGCTTTTTCACAGGTTGGTGCTTAAGCCACCCCCCCCTCTGTGTATAAGCTGGCAGCATTAAAGTGTTACTAAACCCGCAACAGTAAAATCTGTGGGCACTGGGGGAGGGAAGATGAACTATTTTCATATTACTGAGTTTAGTAACACCTTAAGGCTTCTCTGTTCATCTATCTATCATCTGTGCCCCAATTTTACTACTTAGTGCCTTGGAAGTGTGTTTTTTTTCTTCTTACCAATAGGAAATATATAGCAAAACCATTTTCTATGTTATCCAAAACAAAAGGGGTTCTAACCATATGATATTCTATCAAAAAAAAAAGTTTGTCTATTGATACACTTCAAATATATACAACCTGTTGAAGCTTTGGAACGCTGTCACCTTTGGCATTGGCATGTGTGTCTACTCCTCAAACTCACATTTGTTTATATGATACAGATATTATATTGATACGGATGTGTGATTTGTGGCTCTTCTCTTCTATTTGTTTATATGTGTATATTAAAATGTGAAATGCTTACATACCAGCACAAGTCATGCTCAGTGGGGTGGGTTTACTAAAGCAGTGAAGCAAAGGGAACAGCCTTTAATCCTAAAGGCGGCCATACATGGATCAAACTTCAATCCATGTACGGGCAGGCTTGTTGTACAAAACTTAATCTACCAATCTGTTTTTTCCCATACAATCAGTGCCACCAGCTATAGCCAGCAACATTGATCTGTGTGTTCTGAGGGTGTGTAAGGCTTTCAGCCATCAGAACACAATAGTACAGAAGGAGTAACCCCCCCCATCCACATTGAGTTAATTTCTTTTTTTTTTTGTTCAACCTGCTGGTTAAATGGAAAAAAATGATTAATGTATGGACAGCACACATCTCGTATCTTCACAGCATAGATAATTGCCTTCAGATGACCCTAAAGATAAAAGTCTAAGGGGGTCAGATCGGGAGACCTTGGGGGCCATTCAACTGGCCCACGATGACCAATCCACTTTCCAGGAAACTGTTCGTCTAGGAATGCTCGGACCTGACACCCATAATGTGGTGGTGCACCATCTTGCTGGAACTAAGAAGTTGGTGATAGGGAATTGCTGGCCATCACGTCGGCTTTGGAGGAATGGCGGTACCTCCTGGAAGGAGCAGCTCACCCGGTATTGGTTTTTACTGACCATAAAAACCATAAAAAAACATATGCTGTGAATATACGAGATGTGCAGCACCTGAAACTACGGATACTGGAAGCCTGTGCTAGCATTTCTCCTGCGGTGTTGCTATCAGTGTGTGAAGAGTGGGAGAAGAGGGTTGCATTGACAATCCAACACAATGGGCAGCACATTGAACACAGTTTATAAGTGGTCAGAAACTTGTAAGTAACTCATGAAAGAATAAAGTTATGTTAAAACCAAGAACACCATTGTTTTTCTTGTGAAATTCCCAATAAGTTTGATGTGTCACATGACCCTCTTTCTATTAAAAAAACAAAAGTTGGATTCAAAATGGCCGACTTCAAAATGGCCACCATGGTCACCACCCACCAACCATTCCCATTTTATTAAGGTGACTCTGTATATATATATATATATATATATTTTTTTTTTTTTTACTTTGTAACACTTATCATGGAATTTAATAAACTATAGCAAAGTGGCAATGTTAGGCTAATCCCTGAAAAATGTTCCAAGATGTCTTTTCTTATCATAAGTCACTGAATCATTGTGCACTGTTTAAACCAGAAGTTGTGGCAACATTTGTGCTCATTTGCAACACTTACATTAGACATCTTAGTATCCGGTATTATTTAGTCATTCTTGGGGAAATAGCTAATACTTATACCAGACATTACTGTGCACAGCACTACACATCAACTTAGTTCTAGTTTCATTCAATGGTTAATTTCACAAAATAGTGAACTAAAATGTTTTCCCACTGCTGATGTCCAATGGCTTTAACACAACTACAACTAATAGTCATGAGGGGGATAAATGACAGCATCTCGTACCATTTGGTAGCAGGTGATTCTGTTGAAGAGAGTTGAGAGGATGAGTAACTGGAAGGTTATGCTGTCCAGGCAAGTTGGGATGGTTAACAGAGGCTTGTGATCCTTGGGTAGGGAGAGACTGAAGCTTTTCTTTCTCCCAAGAACCATCACTGCTCCCTGTAGAAATGAATATACATTATTGGGATTTAGGATGGTGTCTATAATTAGCAAAACCATAGATTGAACAGATAACCTTATGTTATTGGTATTGTACTTCAACATTTTTCAAATTATATTTATAATTTTAAAATTTACTGTAAATGAAAAAAAAAACAAATTTTAGCTATGTTGTCACATACACAGTGTATGTATTGATTTATTCTTTAATTATGGACAGTTATATACAGTCATGGCCAAAAATATTGACATATTGCATTTCTGTCAGATAATGCACCACTTCACCAAGAAAATTGTTGCAATTACAAATGTTTAGGCATTCTCATGTTTATTTATTTAGTTTATATTAGTATGACACAAAAAAGTGGAGAAACAAAAAAACAAATCTGACACATTCCATGCAAAACTCCAAAAACGGACTGGACAAAATTATTGGCACCCTCAATTTAATATTTGGTAGCACACTTCTTGGAAAAATAACTGATATCAAACGCTTCCTGTAACCATCAATGAGTTTATTACACCTCTCTACTGGAATTTTGGACCACTCTTCTTTCGCCAACTGCCTCAGGTGTCTCAAATTGGAAGTGTTCCATTTCCCAACTGCTGTTTTGAGATCTCTCTATGGGTGCTCTATGGGATTTAGACCTGGATTCATTGCTGGCCAGTTCAGTACTTTCCAGCGCTTTGTCTTAAACTATTTCTAGGTGCTTTTTGACGTGCGCTTTGGGTCATTGTCCTGCTGTAAGAACCATGACCTCTGACAGAGACCCGACTTTCTGACACTGGGCCCTACATTACACCCCAGAATTCTTTGGTGGTCTTCAGATTTCATAATGCCATGCACAAGGTCAAGACATTCAGTGCCTGAAGCAGCAAAAACAACCCCAAAACATCAGTGAACCTTCACCATGTTTGAATGTAGGGACTGTATTATTTTCTTTAAAGGTCTCATTTCTTTTTCTGAAAACAACAGAATGACTGGCTTTACCAAAATGGTGATTTTTTTTTTCGGTCTGTCCACAGCACATTCTCCCAAAAGGAATTTGGCTTCCTCTGGTAATTTTTGGCAAACTCCAATCTGGCTTTTTTATGTTTCTGTGTCATCAATGGGGTCCTCCTGGGTCTCCTACCATAGCATCCCTTTTCATTCAGATGGCGACGTATAGTGCAAACTGACACAGTTGTACCCTGTGCCTGAAGGCCAGCTTGAAGTTGTCTGGAAGTTGATCAAGACTCTTTATCCACCATTTGAACAATCTTTGTTGCAGTCTTTGATCAATTTTTCCCTTTCGTCCAAGTCCAGGGAAATTAGCTACAGGGCCATGGGCTGTAAACTTCTTGATAATGTTGCGCACAGTGGACACAGGAACATTAAGATCTCTTGAGATGGACTTGTAACCTAGAGAAAGTCCATGCTTTTCCACAATTTTTGTTCTCAAATCCTAAGACAATTCTTTTCTGCTCTTTCTCTACTCCATGCTCTGTGTGGCACAAAGAGACACACAACAGAAAGATTGAGTGATTTTTTTTCACCATTTTAACTGGTTGTCGGTGTGATTCCTATATTGTCAGCACCTGTTAACTGATACAGGTGAGTTTAATTACAAATTACAGGAGCATCAAAAACTTGGAATGCAATTATGTCTTACAATTTTGAGAAGGTGCCAATCATTTTGTCCAGTCCATTTTTTGGAGTTTTGGGTGGAATGTGTCAGTTTGGCCTTTTGTGTCTCCCCTTTTTTGTGTCATACCAATACAAACAAAATAAATAAACATTAGTATGCCTAAACATTTGTAATTGCAACAATTTTCAGGGTGAAGTGGTGCATTATCTGAAAGAAATGCAGGTGTGCCAATATTTTTGGCCATGACTGTACTTTCATTACTAATTTAAACATCATTAAGTAATTGATCGAATAGGTGTCCATAGATTCATTCCCACTTGCCTCCAAGCATTTAGTTTCTGATAAAAAGCTGGGAAATAGACAGAGGAAGGAATCAATCAGACACAGAAAACATTGAACCATGTGTAGAATTGCGCCTGAGCACAAATGCCATCTACAACATGGATCTCAGAAAAAACTGGCTCAGAATTTCATTGGCACTTTACTGGTTCAGCATTTCTACCTGCTTTGACCTGGAATCTATGTATACAGAACACACATTTACACATATTGTATCATGTAAATGTTTAATGATATAATTAAAAAGCCTGGGAAGAGAGCCCGATCATCCACAGGGAAACCCAAGCAGGAACCTAGAGTCTTGTAGATCTCCAGGAGCTCAACTACAACTTTCATGTTCCTGCAGTAAAGTAGGATAGTGCAATTGGTTGAACCTGTGCACCTGCCTGTCACTTCACTAGGGAGGATCAACTTGCATGCAATATGAATCTGACAGAAACATACCAACACGAGAAATGCAAAACCTTCATCAAAAGGAAAAGGGGCCAAAACTACTACCTTGCCTTGGGCCCCGTTCTGCCATAACCTGTCTCTACTAGAAAGCTACTCTAAAGCATGCGTCTATATCTGATAATCAAGCTGTAAAGCTCAGTGGTAAAAAAGTTAATAATGAGTTTTCTATCTAAAGAAGCCATTCCTAAATCTATGAGGTATCCTACACAATCAAACTAAACCCAGCTGTGCACAAGGCAAACTTATTCAGGATCAGTGACTCCAGAAAACACCAAAGCCACAAAATCTGTGTAGTAGCCTGACATCTATCATGTTCAGAAGAGGTTAGCAATGGCAGCCCACATAACTCTTTCAGTACAGGTTGTCTTTAAAGCTTGCTCCTGGCAAATATATAATACTAATTATTGAATTCACATTATGTATTCATTAAACCTTTTACAAATGTGTTCTTTAAGGAAAATCTGTACTGAGACAAATGCAAACTGCAGTTACTGACATCCTCCTCGGACTCTAGTTATCTGGTTGTCATGCTAATCCAATTCACATTTGGTGCTTTTTGAGTCATTGACCTAGAATAAGCAAACAGATCAGGAGCGCTGACTTCATTTCAACTTTAAATACGACATGGAACAAAACTAATGTGGGCTTTTAAGGTACCCAACTAGACTCTCAGTGGGGTTGCTGTTGGTAAGCTGCATAGGTACCCCCAAAACTAAACGGTATCATCCACTCCTCCAAAATGTTCTCTTATATGGGAGAAATACATGTCTTCATCCTGGATAGGGACAGAAGTGGGACAAAAGCACTGGAGTAACTCTACATATGAGCATCAACAACCCCCTTTATCCATGACATTGATATGTATATCTTTGATATGAGGAAGAGAGAGTGAGATAAGGTTCTCTCACTGAGCCTAAGCTGTCGGTATAAGAAATTGGACCACAGTCAAGAGTTTGGAAAGATCACATAAGTCTCAGGGGCCTTAAAAATTGACCTTATTCATACTCCTTAGGAAGCATAATTCAGTTCTGGAAAACATTTTTAAGTGAAGTTTCCACCCCTTCAGCTGTCTAACTCAGCTACAATATATGGTGATAGCACTCTAGGTCATTTGATTATTTGATTTAAGTTCTATGAGTATTTAAAGAGTATTTGAGTACTGAGGCGATGTAATATAGGCATTCATAGTGTGAACAATATATATCATATAGATATCAATAAAAGCAAATTATTTTTAACTTTAATATAAGTCTGCAACTTTGATGAATATATTTATTCTGACTTTACTCGCTGCATGCTTGTTTTAGGTCAGTGAGTTAGAAAGCAAACTAGATGGTCGGAACCCCCCAGCCCACAGCTTGATCCCATTCGGGGTGGAACTGGGGGTTTGTGACTGCCTCCTTCAGAACATGCTTATTCCCAGTGAAAATGTGAATGTTATAATCACCATGATTGCCTGTATGTTTTTGGCCCTGTGTAGCCTAGGTGCACCCACTTATACCTCCCAATGTGTTTTGGGATTTTGTTGAAATGCTTGTACCTCTTGTAAAATCTCAATAAAAACCTTTGAACTGGAAAAAAAGAAAGGGAAATCAGCAATGTCATTCCTCATATTTGTCTAAGCAAAGACAATTTGTATAAATACTTGTAACCTATTGCACAGCAGACAGGCAGGGTCAGCACTAGAAGCTAATCAGGCTCTGCTGCAGTGCATATGTGTTGAAGGAAACACCCTGTTATAAAAAGAGAGACCGACAATACAAGTCACCAATGACTCATTATTGTTCAGTCAGTAGTTTGGGAGTGTGTTCTTAAACAGACTGTGTTGCAGCAGCCATGAGGTTAGGGTCCTGGCTCTGTAATTTGGTAGCTGTGTTGGAATCATAGAGCTATCTACTTGGAACTACAAGATCCTTTCACAGGTAAAAAAAAACAATTTGCATACATACACCAATTAGCCAAAACGTCATGACCACTGACAGGTTAGATGGATAACATTGATTATCTCATTACAATCCCATCTAACATTTGGTGGGATATATTAGACAGCAATCAAACATATTGTCCCTGAATCTGATTTGCTGAAAGCAGGCAAAAATGGGAATTGCAGTTTGTTGTGCATGGGACTGTGTAGCCACAGACCAATCGGGGTGTGCCTGCTGACCCGTGTCCACAGCCAAAAATGTCTACAATGGGCAGGTGAGCATCAGAACTGAACCACAGAGCAATGGCAGAAGGTGGCCTGGTCTGTTGAATCTCATCTTCTGTCACATCATGTGGATGGCTGGGTGCATGTGCATTGCTTATCTGGGAATACGATGGCATCAAGGTGCAGTATGGAAAGAAGGTAAGCCAATGGAGGCAATGTGAAGCTTTGGGCAATGTTCTGATGGGAAACTTTAGGTCATGCCATTCATGTGCCTGTTGTTTTGACATATACCACCTACCTAAACATTGTTGCTAACCAAGTACTCCCCTTCATGGAAACAGTATTCCTTTATGGTTTCTTGCAGCAGGATAATGTGTCCTGCCACACTGAAAAAATGGTTCAATAATGGTTTATTAGCATAACGAGTTTGAGGTGTTGTCTTGCCCTCCAAATTCTCCAGATATCAATCCAATTAAGCATCTGTGGGATGTGTTGGAAAAACAAGTCCGATCAATGGAGGCCTCACCTCACAAATTAGAGGACTTAAAGGACCTGCTATTGATGGTCTGGTGCCAGATACCACAGCATACCTTCAGAGGTCCAGGGGCATCCAGGCCTCAATGGGTCAGGACTCTTTTTGTGGCAAAAGGGGGACTTACTTAATATTAGTTGGGTGGTCATAAAGTTATGCCTGGAGATCAGCACACAGTAAACTAATGCCAAAATGTAATTTCTGCATGACCCATGCCCCAACAAAAGAAGGTAAAAATGTAAATGCTGACCTTAATGGCCCATATTTTAATAACACATTGTAAAACAAAAAAATGCATATACATTTGTATAGAATAATTAGACTGAAATTATATTCTAAAGAATATTTTTTGAGTAGCTCAAACACTTTTACAGACTAACTGTATATCCTGCTATACTGCAAATCACTGTTTCCAGGAAACATGCTTTAATTGTTGCCTTTTTATTGTCTCTGTCATGCCTACAGAGATTTGCATACACTATACATTCACATTGTGATTTCATGTTCTTCTAAAATACTACGTACAAGCATTTTATCCTAATGAATAAATGACTTTGTCCTTTATGTATAAAATATAGTTTATATTTGTTGCAAGAGATTTTTAATAATAAATGATTTTAGGTTTGCTTGAACATATTCAATAAAGTGTGATTAATTTGGTTTTTCAAAAATGCAAACTAGACATTACTATATTACTTTGTAAAATGCACAGCTTGCAACATTATTGTCTCAGTGGGATCTTAAATTGAATTGTAAAATGTGTCTTATTTCCAGTTTGATTTATGTAAGAAATTGCAGAGGATAATGCCCTTTTTGAAGTTTCATTGCTTCCTGAATGAAAAAAATACTACTCAAGAAAGCATGTTATGTAGAGCTGTAAATTATAGACAAACTGTAATGCATATTGGTGACAAGGATGTCATGTTCCCATGTTTGATTTTTATAACTTGTTTTTTTTTATTGCTGCTTTGCATTGTGGCATATCATATGATGAATCTAACAGTACACATACTTGATTTTATTGCTGCAGCCTAAGTAATTACAAAATCCATTTCTACTCTAAAAAGAATCTTCTGTGCCCTAAGAATTAATCTATGATACCATTTAACTTTGCTTTTTGAAGTAAATATCGCTAGATAAAAGCCAGCTGCCTCTGTATAATTGTGTACTTGAAGAAATGTGACAATGTTTGAAAATGAATACAGGTCTTCATAGAGGAAAAAAGCTTGGAGTTCTATAAAGGCATAAAAAATTTCTGAAATAGAATTAACCAATAGAAAGCATCAAACAAGAAAGGACAATTGAAAATGTTCCTTTTTTTTTTGGGCCATTGCAGGAGCCTTCTACCAGTTATAAGCAGAACTTCAAATAACTGTTCATTAGTTACATGGCAGTGTGAAACATGGAAGTATGTATTAATAAATAGATACATCAAGTTTTAATGATTTCTGGGGATGTATTTGATACCTACAAATATACTATAGTAATATAAAATTTTATAATAATATAAAATAATAATACTAATGTCCTACATGTCTTACATGAAAGCAAAAAAAGAGCATTAAGGAGGACTGAACCACACAATAGCACAAAAAAATTACAATTTCTTCTCTAAAAGAGGATTTATCATGTTTTTGTATTTATTTTCTGTCTCTGCTTATCATGTCAAGGACTAAAAAATGCACATTTAAAAAAATGTTTTCATTTCTTTAGCAAGATAAATATTAAATATCACATATTAAGTTTGTATACAGGAGCAGGCAGAGCTCTGGTTTTCCAAACCAACAATGCCTCTAGGGTGTAGGAGGTGTTTCATCACCACTTAACGGCCCTCTACATGAAGCCCAGGATTACAAGAACCACTGGCAGTATCAACAGGTACATGAGAAGAACTGAGGAAGGGTTTTCATGATTGATTTCCCAATCAAATAAGCATGAATGTGCAGATAGAATGTGCTGCTTAGATGACGTTCTGGTTGAAGAGTTTAAGAGCTCAAGTTCAAATACACCCAAATTAACTTGGTTGATTTGCTAAAGAAGTAGAGATTTTTCACTTTGCAAAGCAAATGGTTACTTAACTTTGTACGGGGATACACTACACTATTTATGTCAGTCATCTAATCATGTGAAAGCAGAACCCCTGTTTATCATTTTTTCTAGCACATTGCAATAATCACAAAGATAATATAGGTGAACTTTAACTTTACTAAGAGAACAGCCTCTACTCCTTCACTTAATTTCACCTAAATTCCACCTCACCACCTTCCTGTCTGATTTGTTGAGACAATCTAACAATTTAGATCTTAAACCATTAAAGTGATTGTAAAGTCTCGTTTTATTTTTATTAAAAATAACAATCATCCTATCCTTACATCCTATGTGCAGTTGGTTTTGCACAGAGCAGCCCCTCCTATTCTCGGGTCCCTCTTTGGCTCTCCTGGCCCCTCTCTCCTGTTGGGTGCCCCCACAGCAAGCTGCTTGCTATAGGGGCACCCAAACCAAATCACAGCCTTCTGTGTCCATCCAGACATGCCCCCTTTCTATTCGCATTGGCTGACTGACTTTGATTGACAGCAGTGGGAGCCAATGGTGCCACAATGCTGTCTCAGCCAATGAGGAGGGGAGTCCTGGATGGCCGAGACATTCCTACAACATCGCTGTAGATAGAGGGACCTCAGGTAAGTATTAGGGGGCTGCTACACACTGAAGGCTTTTTATCTTAATGCATACAATGTGTTAAGATAAAAAAACCTTCTGACTTTACAACACCTTTAATGCTTGCCTTGAGCCCGGGTTCACACTTGTGCGATCTTAGAGATTGCATATGAGTTGCACCCGCACCGCAGGTGCCTATCACATGCGATCTCTGAGCAATGCAAGTTCAGTCATACAGTTGTATGGCTGAACTTGCATTAGATTCACACAAAATAAGGTGCAGGGACATTTTTCTTCCCTGCAGTGGAATCGCATCGCATGGGTATTCTCACTCATGCAATCCGATTCAAGTGCGAGTTCACAGTTCGCACTGCGATCTGTGAACAAAACTGGGGGTGTCATTAACTTTGTAATGACACCCACAGCGGTTTGCAGAAGGCAGAGTGAACTATGCAGAAGAACGAAGATGCGGGAACCGCCTCTGTAATCGCACCAATTCCTGCATCACACATATGTCACCTGGGGCTTAAAGCGTATATTTAAACACAAAAGCAAACATGTATTATATTGCAGCTTAGTAATTCTTAGGCCTTATGCACAGAGGGTGTTAAAAAAAGTTCTAAAAACATCAGTAGCTTTGTAGAGATTTTTTCAGCTTTTCAGATCTGGCAGAACGGGGATCAGCCTTGTTTACATCCCCATTCTGCCTCTCTACCTGGCGAACGCAGGTTGCCGACGATCATTGAGTTCACTGCACCTGTGGGCACTCTCCTGCGCGCGTGCGCAATCTCACATACAGGGAACGACGTACAGGTACGTCGGTTCGTGCAGGAGAGCCGACCTACTGCAGTATATCTGCAGGAGCAGGTTGGTAAGTGGTTAAAGGATAAGTTCACCTTTGGAAACATGTTCCACCCATTTTTAGGATGGAACATGTAATGTGTTTTTAATGCTGCAGCTGCTGTGACAGTAATACGGGGAGAAGTTCCCTATACTAGCTGTCACTTTTTGAAAATATCACGACCGCGTGGGGCTCCGCGCACACGGGCACACCATTTATTCACACAACTCTGTGTGTGAATGAACTACAAGCTCTGACATCCTTTGCAGCTGTCAGCTTGTAGTTCTCAATGAACTACCACAGCACTGTGGAGTGTCATGGTAGTTCATTGATTCTTCCTGTCAGATTGTGTCTGCTTACCTGTATGGGATATATGGGTGCACAGATACACTGGCAGATCTGCTGGCACAAAAAATGTGCATTTATCATTTTTTTCAAAAAAGTGAACTTAAAGTAAACATGTCATAAGCCTGGGCTTCAAACTAGGTATATGGCAAAAATGTACATAAGCACCTGCCTTCAGTGCAATGTATGCATGCCAGTTGATCAGTAGATCCAAACTGGTCAATGAGGTTAGATACATCCATATACTTTCCTAGATGTCATGGGTAGGCTGCAATAAACAGGCATAGTACTTTACAGCAGATCAGAGATTGATATCCTGTAATGTGAAAACAATTGTGTTGCTTAAAGTCAGAGAGCCACTCTGGGGTTGCATTCCTAATAAGAGATGTAGTTCAAAAGCCCTGACAACAGATACCTAACTGGATTCCCAATGACAGGAGACTGGACAACTAATATATGACTCTAATGCAACCCCTTGAACTTTGAGCCATTGTCAGAGCAATTGAGGACTGTGTGGGGGGAATGGGGGCAAAAACTGCAAGAACCTTTCAGGTTGGGTTCACACTGTTGTGTGGAGCGGCTCACAGCAGGGGCCGGTGCATCCCTGTTCACAGTTTCAGGCCCAATTTCAGCCTGAATTTTTGCCTGAATTCTGACCTGAAATGGACCGGAAGATGCACAGGACCCCTGTGTAATTTGCTCTGCAGCCATCCTGGAGTCGTGTAAACTGACTCCATAGAGAGCTGATCACAATCTCCTGACATGCGAATTGGATGCGGTGAAGCCAACATCCAATTCACAATAGTGCAAAACCAGCCTAAATGTAGTCTATCATAAAGTATTACCAATAAATTCCTAATTTGTAAGGATGATGGAAATAAAGTACCATATAAATAACAAATGCCAAAGGAGAATAGAAGTCTAAGCTGTACACCAAATATTGTGTGAATGAGATCAAAACACCCTGAGGGTATTCTTTACTTTTTCATCTTGTAAGTAGGTCATCACTAGATGCTGTAACCATTTTTGCTGCCATTTTGACACATCATGTTTTATATAGGCTACAAATGAGTTATGTAAAGATCACATGATACTTCAAATAGTCAGCCGGTTAGACATGTCTCTAGCAAACATCTAGCTCTCATATGACAAGAGAGATACAGTTCCAACATCAGCAGAAATTTATAAAGAGCTTGAAAATGCAGGAAGGCTCAACCTATTTAATAGACAATTATGGATGAGTGCATTATCTCACTCAAATTAAGCAAGATAAGTTAACAAAGCTTGCCAGCTGAAGTGCTTCCCTTCAGAAATGTTGCTTTGTCCTGTTTTTCTGCAGCATATAAGTTATTGATGCATGACAGCTTAAAATATTTTTGCCATTAACTACAGCAAGCACGTTATTTTTGTTATTCACGGAGAAAGCTGCTTTTAGTTAAAACATAAAAATGCTAGTTACAAGGTTTCTGCAAACATAACTGCCATTCCATTAAGTAAATGGTGCTGTGAACAGTAAATAGTGGCCCCAAGGGAAATGTATGTATTGATTTTGCTTCCATGTTGGTTGGCTTATGTTTGCAATTGTCAACTCTAATCTGAGCTTGTGTAATAAGCATCCTCATAACTACTTAGAGAAAGAAACAAATATTAATTATAAAATATTGATAATATCCAGGCCTTTAAAATCAGCGTTCCTAGGTTTATGCATTTTGATACTGAACTGAAAACTAAAAAGCATAATAAATAAGCAATACATAGTAATTACACTGACATAAATCTCCAGCCAAGAGAATAAATGATGCAAATTCAAAAAGTATTGGTGCATGATAAGCATTATGGTTTCTATGTACAATTGTGAGTGTGAAGTTACAGTAATTGCCCTATAATCAGAAACAAATAGCAGTATGAATGAAAGAGTGGAATTACTATATCAAGCAAATTCGAACTAAGAGCACCAACCAATCAAAGATGCTTTTATTGCCTTCAGTGCACTAAAGAAATAAAATGTATTTGCCAGCTGGTGGCTTTAATTTGTACTCCTGAGCATTGCTAACATGTACAGCCCAGAATGGGTTAATATGAAATTTTATTCTATTTCTCAGCATAGTCTATTCCTCTACAAAGTAATTTTCTATGTGAGATTATGTTATTATTCCTTGGCTGTTGATGCTCTCATGCTGTTTTATGTGTTTTATAGATTTGTTTTATGTCTCAGATGTCTTTGCTTTCAAGTAAAGCTACATTATAAATGGTCTTTTGGCTCTTAACCCCTGTCACCCTTTTTGAGTAACACCTGTAAAAACCTGAAGATCCATATAGAAATAATGCACTTGGTAATCTTTCAAGAAAGAATGCCTCATCTAATTACATTGCTTTTGAAAACTACTAAAGATCTCCCTAGATATGAGTAGATGCAATGCCTTATTGGTGTTTTGCTATCGCTGCTTTAATATGATTTATTGTTTGTTGTCTGAATCTAAAAGAGAAGGAAAATTAAATTTGTAGTGCTATTACAGCTAACCCCATCATTGGACCTATATTGTAAAGGTACTCACAGCTATGCTGTCACCTGTAATTGATCTGAAGTTGTTGGGGAAATGTCCAGGAAAAAGCTTCCATTAAAACAACAAAATGCCTCCCAGATGTCTCATACTCTCTAATGAAGCTGTTTACTCAAGGTATTTGCCTTACAATGGACAAAGGTATATAATCATTTCAAGAACATGTGGTTGTGTACTGTAAATGGTGAAAACATATTAATCATTACATTTTTAACGTTACAATTATTCGCAGAACGTTTAATCAGGTACTATTTGACCAAGTTTAACAACAGTGTATGCTATGGATAAGATCAGATTGCAGATGTCCTTGACTAAAGTATTCTTGTTTGTTTTCACCAGCTCTCAATTTAAAAAAACAATGGCACTTCTCGCTTTTTTTTTTTTTTGCAGTCAGCCATACTCAGTGTCATAATTCCCACCATAGAAGCCTGACTGACTTTTATGGGTCCCAGGAGTTTTAGCAGATCGAGTACCTGATGGCATTGCTATTTGATAGCGCCGCAGAGGTCAAATTACTAGGACTCCTAGTTCTCTGTAGGTTTTGTTTTCTGGTATTGGCCATTTTTGTTATTGCAGTTTACACTTCACAATCTGCCTGTGAAAATTCTTATTTAAAGTGGTTGTAAAGCCAAAGGTAAAGGTTTTATATCTTCATGCATTCTATGCATGAAGGTAAAAAACCTTCTGCGTGCAGTGCCCCGACTCCTTACCTAACCACCCTTCGATCCAGCAATGTTCACAATAGCCTCGGCTGTCCCGAGGCTCTTCCTGCTCATTGGCTGCCAATGCTGTCAATAACAGCCAGTAAACCAATGAGGAGAAGCATAGAGCAGCATCTCAGTAGCAAGCCCACAGTGCCCTCACGACAAGCAGCTTTCTCAGGGGGCACTGCTTGGTGGGAGGAGCCAGGAGCATTGGCGGGGGCCCAAAAAGAAGAGGATTGGAGCTGCTCTGTGTAAAACCACTGCACAGAGCAGGTAAGTATAACATGTTTGTTTGTTTTTTTAAAAAACAACAACAGAGCTTTAATACTATTTTAACCTTGTTTTGTAATGTTGCAACTGAAGAAATGGCTTAGAGAGACTACTACATAACTAACTTACAGAATAGCAGAATTACAGATAATTACAGAACAGGTCCAGTTAAATGTAACTATTCCTAGCTTCATTACCTGTTCTGTTCTTTCTTTCCCCTTACTATAGTGTACAAAAACATAATATTTATTTATACAATTAATAGCTAACTGAGTGGCATTCATCATTGTAAGTATCACTCAACATCACATGGTAGCACTGATGCTGAGCAATTACTACAAGCAGTACAAATCAGAATTTACTGTCCACTTTGAGCAAGTGACCTGTAAATGGTTAGTGTGCCGCTCAGACTCGGTAAAAGGGGGTATGCAAACCAGGGCATCCGCAACTGCTGCTCAGAGTGTTGGCAGGGGGTGGAACTCATCCTGGCTCCTGCAGTAGCTAGAGGGAAGAAGGGTGACCCCTGAATGCCGCACATCTAAGGTGTCCTACAGAGATGGGTGGAGTGGCAACCTCAGCCTGGACTCTGACCAGGCCACGCCCCCAACCAATTTCGCTTTACCCCTGGAGCTTAGTCATGGGGAAATATGATCCTCAGGACTAAGCTCCAGGGGCAGAGCAAAACATGTTAGGGCCATGGCCTAGTCGGAGTCCAGGCTGAGGTTGCCACTCCACTCATCTCTATAGGACACCCTAGATGTGTGGCATTCAGGGGTCACCCTTCTTCCCTCAAGCACTTTGAGCAAGTAGTGGGCTTAAAGTAAATTATATGAATGAAGCAGTATCCTACTGCCGATTTGATGATGTTGCAGGATCGTCTGCAAGTGTTTTGTATTATATTAATTCTACAAATATTAGAAAGTAATCGTGCCAGCCAGAATCTGTAGAATCCCACCCCAAATGTCCATTAGTATAGAAAGTATAGAAAGTGCTTTGAGAGATTGTCTCCAAAAATGTTTATGTTAAAAAAAAATTGAATGTCTCTGGGTCTCTATATTATCAAGATCAATTAAAATATGTATAACCTTGAAGTTGAACTCTACGCAGATAATAAAGACACAAATGAATGCAGCTCTTTAATCATTAGTATACAATTAAATGTATTTGAAATGCAAGCAGTGTAAGTACCTGAATTTGACCTGGTATCAGCCTCTTGCCGGCTTTGTACAGCAGGGAAGGAGTTTGGAAGGATGAAGCAGTACGAGGAGTCAATCTGTTTATGTGCTGAGAGCAAGCATGCAGACACAAAGAGAAATCAGAGACACAGAGTGATGAGCTCTGTGCTGATTCTCCTTTCACTGTTCAGTCACATTCTGAGGCAGGCAGAGATCAACCTGAGGACATCTGGTAGCTAGAAAAAAATGACTGCTTTTTTCTTTTTTTTTTGGCTGGAGTTTTGCCGTAAGGTAGTTTTCTTCACACTTTGGCCTCCTCATCTCCCTATATAGTATACTGCATTACATTATTAGATTGAATCCCAGTCTAACTGGAGATGATCAAATATCAAGGGTGGGGATTCCATTTATCTCAAATGTTTAGCTCAGATAAAACATTTGCATGAAAAAGGACCTGCAAAAGATCTATACGAAAGGAGATCTTTTCTGGATTATTTTTTTGATTGTTGCAAAGTAAAGTTATATTATCATAGTCTACAATGCTATTTTAACTAGGAAGAAGGTTTGGATTCACCACTAACATAGTTTTGAGGCAAAACCTGTGGGTTCGACATTTGCAGTCTGGGCAAATTTTTGTTTAGATTCTTCAAAGACATTTTTTTTTAACCAGTAATGTACTGCATGGTCTTTGAACTAAGGCCAGCGGGCTTAGAAGGACCAATAAGGAACCTTTTGGATGAGCCAGGCCCGTCACTATAAGGCTTCATGCACACAGGACATTTTAAAAAAATGTCAGTAGCTTTGTAGTGAGTTTTTCCAACGTTTTTACAATAACGTTTTTTGCATTTTTTTAGCGTTAGCGTTTTTTTTTTTCAATGGGATCAAAGATGTTAAAAACACGGATGAGTCGTGTCTTTGTGCGTTTATCTCAGTTTATGGGTGTTTGAGCTTTTTTACAGCTGAAAAACTCCTCTCAGAAACCACTAGCCTTGTTTTTTTTTTTACAGCCAAAAAAACGCCCCAGCCAAAAACAGTTGACAACAGCCTATGTGTGCATGGACACATAGGATAACATGCTGGAGAGTTTATCGACTGCAGCAAAAAACGCCTGAAGCCAAAAACTGTGAACATGTCCAAAAATGTCCTGTGTGCATAAGGCCTAAAAGGGGGAGGCACAGAGCACCTGTAGAGTCAGTGTATTGGGAGCAACTGTGGAGAAAGGATAGGGAAAGTTAAAAAAAAATATAATTGCGATTCTCTTTGGAAATTAACCATTTGCTGTCATTCTTTGTTGTTCTTATTATTGGAAACATTTTTCTCTGTCTTTTTTTCTTTTTTTTTTGCAGCGAGGTTTCCCTTATTTTTTTTGTTTCTGGAGGTATTATTTTAGGGTTTACATTTACTTTAGGGTATATTGGTTTATGTAGTATGTTGATAGGGCCTTTTTTAATAATTTCATTTAAAATTATTATTTATGTATTTGCCTTTAGCTATAAGGCTATAAGGTTTTTCTTTTGGGGGAGGGGGTCATTTATTTTCCTTTATTTAGCATTTTTTATTTTATGTTGATACAGCCTTTTTTGGGGTTGGAGTGCTCAAAGTGCATTATTCACTTGCTATTGACCCTCTGTCCCTGGGCCTTGCCTTTTGCCTTTTATTTATTGCATCATTTGAAAGAAAAAAAACTGCAAGTGCAAGAACAGTGTGCACCTAAACCACATCACTATCATTAATATTCTTTGCCCCTTATCCCCATAGATAAAAAAGGTTAGGCATACATGGGTTAGGTTCATTATTTCTGTTAAAACTGTCCTCCTGCTGGCCAATTTTATACAGCAGTAACCAGTTGCAGTGTCTTAATGTTTGTAGTAAAGTCCAAGCCTTGTTATAAAATGCTGCTTGTGAATTTTCCACTGAGGTGTCATCTGCAGTCTCCTAATTCTTGTAGTAAAATCCCTTCCTGTACTCTTTTACAGGATGAGTATTCAGGTTATGCTGCTGCCTTTGGGAAACCTGATACAATAAAAAAAAAAAAAAAAGCTGCAAGGACAGCCCAGTATAACCCTATGTCTATGCAACTTGTATTTAAAAGTATCCTGTTTTCTTTATGCAAGAAGAATCTTATGTGCTACCACTTTAAATTTGAATGTGTGAAATGACAATAAGGTTCAAGCAGCTGCTCACATTGGTTCTATGTGTCCCCACATATGTACATAAAAACCTAGTTCCTTGCCAATCCTGTTTTCTTTACATTGCTTCCTGTGTGAAATACCTGGTGATCCTGCCAGTACCCCTGCTTTCCTAATTCAAACTAGCCACGCCAGGGCATGGAAGCACATCCATCCTGTTGTGGTCTGTTTTCTTCTTTGCATTCTACTTGGAAGCACAGACTGCCTGTATTCCAGTGGTCAGACCCACCCCCCTGCACAGCGAATCACTGGGACAATCAGTGTACTGCTATTTCTCTGCGTTCTTCTGAAATGCCCACCCACACCTCTCTAAGCCCCTTATTCAGCTGAGAACAGATGTCATGTGATCACTTTGAAAAAAAAAAGAAACAGTATTTATACAGTATATATAAGCCTGCTTGTGCTGGTTAAGTGCACAGGACCATCCAGAGCCTGCAACCTCTTTCCCCACACAGCAAGAATGTTGAGTTGCAACTGTCTAAAGTAAAATTGGACAAACTGACCTACATTGAAAGAGGACAAGTTTTTAGTAACACAATGAAGGATTACAACTTTTATTGATGTCCATGCCTTCTATCCTTTTGAAAACTGCCGTGCCCATTTCCTGAGTGGGCTTCATGAGGTCAGCAAAAAATAAGGGAATCCCCCCTCTTTCCAATAGGATCACATATAGAACTAAAAAAAATAACTTTACTCCAATCTATGCAAAACCAAAAAAAAACTGTCTGGAGTTAGGCTTATATGTGTCACCCCCCTAGTACTTCATGTGAACAAAATAAATAATTAAGATAGAACTGAAGGCAAAACTTTTTTTTCATATTGGATGCAACAATTAAGGGTTGTAACCCCTGTCAGTTTTTTTTGCCATCTTTGTCCCAACGGGGAGATTTCATAGCCAAAACAGGAAGTGAGAAGAAATCCCTCCAAAAAGAGGGAAATCCCAAAGGCTCGGTTCACACTGGTGTGACATGTCGGATAAATTCCTTTTCCTGCTGCTGTAATCACCATGTCAGATGTCACAAGTCGAATGGTTAGGACGAAGATCCGACTTTGATCTGACTTCAATGATATTGAATGTGCTGAAAACATACCAAAGTCAGACCAAAGTAGTGCATGAACCTTTTTCAAAGCTGGACTGACTTAACTGTCACAACGGGTAGATTTCCCTTCACTTCCTGTTGCATAGCCATAACAGGAAGTGAAAAGAAATCCCTCCAAAGAGAGGGAAATCCCTAAGGCCCAGTTCACACTGGTGCAACATGTCAGATGTCATGTGAAATTCGATGTTTCCCTATGAGAGCTGCCTTAACTGATCCTACACAAGTATGTCCGACTTTAGAAAAAGTTTCCTCACTACTTTGGTCCGACTTTGATACAACTTCAATGCCTGAGGCCGGGTTCACACTGCTACGACACGACTGTTGTATGTACGACTGTCGATCCGACTTTGCCCTGAGACATCGGTCCTACTTCCATCCAACTTGAATGAACAGATCAAAACAATCCCAGTGGGACATAAATTTCCTTTCCTGTTGCTGTAATCACCATGTCGGATGTCATAAGTCAGATGGTTAGGATGAGCATCCGACTTTTATCTGACTTCAATGATATTGAATGGGCTGAAAACGGACCAAAGTCAGACCAAAGGTTTCTGCACTACTTTGGTCTGACTTTGATACAACTTCAATGCCTGAGGCTGGGTTCACACTGCTACGACATGACTGTTGTACGACTGTCGATCCGACTTTGCCCTGCGACATGGGTCCTACTTCCATCTGACTTGAATGAACAGAATATGATTTTGCTCCGGCTTTGAGATATTCCGACTTGTCCTTTGACCAATCAAAACAATCCTTGTATGACATAAATTCCTTTTCCTGCTGCTGTAATATTGTATGCCCTGAAAATGTATCAAAGTCAGACCAAAGTAGTGCAGAAACCTTTTTCAAAGTCGGACATCAGCCTTATGTAGGACCAGTTAAGACAGTTCTCATAGGGAACCACTGATTTGTACACGTCAAGCGATATGTGCTCCCAAAGTCTGAGTGTATGTCGCACCAGTGTAAAACAGGCCTTAATGTGACTTTTAACACTCTCAGGCCTGGTTCAAACTGGTGCGACATTAGTTCTGACTTTAGGCGCACATGCCATATGACATGTACAAATCAATGGTTCCCTATAAGAGCCATCTTAACTGGTCCGACACAAGTCGGCCCAGCTTTGAAAAAGGTTTCTGCACTACCTTGGTCTGACTTTGGTACGTTTTCAGCACATTCAATATTACAGCAGCAGGAAAAGAAATTTATATCACACTAGGATTGTTTTGATTGGTCAAAGGACAAATCGTATACTGTTCATTGAAGTCGGATGGAAGTATGACTGATGTCGCAGGGAAAAGTCGGATCGACAGTCGTACAACAGTCGTGCCGTAGCAGTGTGAACCCGGCCTTAGGCATTGAAGTTGTATCAAATTTAGACCAAAGTATTGTGGAAACCTTTTTTAAAGTTGGACATACTGTAGGATCAGTTAGGACAGCTCTCATAGGGAAACATTGAATTTCACATGTCATCCGACATGTTGCACCAGTGTTAACTGGGCCTTAGGGATTTCCCTCTCTTTGGAGGGATTTCTTCTCACCTCCTGTTTTGGCTATGCAACATGAAGTGAAGGGAAATCTACCCGTTGTGACAGTTAAGTCAGCCCAGCTTTGAAAAAGGTTCATGCACTACTTTGGTCTGACTTTGGTATGTTTTCAGCACATTCAATATCAATGAAGTCGGATCAAAGTCAGATCTTCGTCCTAACTATTTGACTTGTGACATCTGACATGGTGATTACAGAAGCAGGAAAAGGAATTTATGTCACACTAGGATTGTTTTGATTTGTTAAAGGACAAGTCGTTCTATCTCAAAGTCGGAGCAAAATCGTATCCTGTTCATTCAAGTCGGATGGAAGTAGGACCGAAGTAGGGCTGATGTTGCAGGGCAAAGTTGAATCAACAGTCATACAACAGTCATGTCATACCAGTGTAAATCTGGCCTAAGTTGGATTAAAGTCAGACTGAAGTTGCAGGGCAGTGTCGGATCGGAAGTCAAGCTACTTTCATGTCAGAGCAGTGTGAACCTAGGCTAATAGTCACCAGTGTCTCCAATGGAAGATTTCCCTTCTATTTCTATTCTGGTGACCACTCAAAATTTGGAATCTTCTTTCACTTTGGGTGATATTGGTCACCAGAACAAATAGAGAGGGTGAAATTCCCTGTGGCACAGACAGCAATAATAAAAAAAAACAAAAAACTGACAGGTGTTCTAATCCCTCTCCACTCCATCTAAAACTAAGTAATTGTTTTTCTTCTGTTGTACTTGAATGTTTCAACTGCAGCTATATGTTTCTAAACTAGTAAAATATATTTCTTAGCACACACCCAAAAAAGAACATACTTTAGTTCTTAACCTTTGAAATTCTGGGTTGTCTATGGCACACAATATCAATGGCCAGGCCATAAAATTGAAACAAAAAATTGAAATTCATAACCAAGTCTATGACACAGATATCACAAACTGCACCCACATTCATATTACATATACTGTATGTGTATATGTGTGTACCGATAGAGGGAGAGAAAGAGATGATGATCACTAGCAATATTATATTAAGAGGCCTACTTTAAGCATTTTTATGTGATTATTTTAAAATCCTCTTATTTTCACAGATCTCTGACATAGATGTTTGTGTTTTATTTGTATTACATTTTCCCTTATGACCTTCGTTTCTCCTTAACCCTATTTCCAACAAAGCTATCTAGACCCAGTTGGCCTCCTGTTTCTCTAATCTGCAATTATTTATGTTTTGTTCATGCTGTTCTATCTGCCTTGGGAGTAAAATTGTATTTGGTGAAATATAGAGCTAATTATACAATGAACCCAGCAACAAAAAGACAGAGCAGATGTTACTTTAGACGTGCTAACAGTCCCCATGCTTAATGCATGCACAGTAAAATGCACATATTTAAAGAGAATATATAAACAGAAAAGAAAGTACACACTAATATACAGGCAGTGGGTTCACAAGTTCATTGCCTAAAGTACATTAATTGCTTGCTTTACATCTTGCATTTTGTTCATGTAGCTATTCCTGACCTAGAGGCTCTCAAAGAATGAAAACAGTGGAATAACATTATGTATTTTTAAATGTATAAAAGGTAGAACTAAAAAGATACCTCTACTGATAAGTAAAGAGAAGTTGCTGCTAAGAGGACATCAGTTATAGAATGAATTACAAGGCAGCAAAGCTAATATTGTTGCTCAATAAATTCTTTTCAAGGGCAATGGAGTTAAGGCCGCTGAATTTTCTCCAGCAAGGCACCATGAAACACTGTTTTTGTGAAAATTGACTAGGGCCTAAACGTGGTAGCTGAAATTACTGAAATGCACACTTAGGCTGGGTTCACACATGTCCGGTTACGGTTTGAGGTTTTGTTCACTGGTTCAGGTGCAAATTTTTACATTTTAATTTGCACCTAAACCAGAGCCAAAATCCCACAGGTCCCTTTTTAAAACCAGACCGCGGCTGCCCCGAACATGTGTGAACTGGCTCCATTGAAAGCCGGTCCGATTCACATGTCATGCGAATTGGATGCGGTTCAAAACGCATCCAATTTGCATTTGTGTGAACCTAGCTTCAGAGATTGTCATTGCAATTGCAAGAAAAAACTCAAGCTGACCATCATGTTTTTCCAAACAATATGTTTTTCCTGTATTATATAGCTGTTGCAACAGCTGCAAATGTCTGCAATAACTTACTATACATTAGTTTGCCATCAAGCAAGTTCACCAACTCACAGTTGGTTTAAAGAGTTGGTATCTATTGCCCTCTTGAAAAGTGATCCATGTTGGAACATTTTTCAGAGCATGGTAAAAAGAGGTTTACAGGTATTCTGGAGGTGAAGCTGGCTGCTTGCATGAAAAATTAGAATTTAAAGCATCACAGGTGCAGCAATGTGTGCCCATCTGAACGGCACCATTTCCGCTTGTAGGTGGGCGGCCAGGGGAAATGTTTTTACCACCTCCTGCTGCCCATGTGAAAGGATGCTATGTGTATAATTATTGACCAGTTACAAAGTGTTAACAATATTCATTAGACTGTGACTTTCCAGATCTAATCATTGCAATTATCGATCATCTTCATCTCAAATCCAACTCTTGCTTATTAATATTGAATGTATACTTTAGTCAAAATTAAAAATTAAAAATTGAAATGCATATAGCAAATACAGCTTACCGAACCGTGTAAGGGCCAGGAAGAGGAGGTAGCAAGAGGGGAAGCTGCCCTGCTTTTATGTGAGCAGGCATGTTATGCATGGTGAGCTGAACACTCCACATCACATGTGTACCCTGACTTTCTCTATACTAATTTGGTCATGTGCAGGGAAGTACATGTGTCGCATGTGTCTTACCTGTGTGTTGCCTGTTGCCTTGATTGTGCTCAGCTCCAGCTCAGCTCTTTGTTTAACCCATGGCATCAGGCAACATGAGATGGGACAGGGAAAATGGCCTGCCAGTGTACTGCCTGAATGCCTTAGCTTATTGCTCACTACTAAGGAACAGGTCCATCAGCCATCTTGCTGTAGCCTGTCTGAAGTCAGAATGAAGAAGGATCCTTGCCCAGAGGGTAGTACAATGTGAATATATTCTCTAGGGATCTGCCTGTTTATGTGTGGGCCCTGTGTATACAGATTTGGGGGACTGTATGTGTACAAGTAGGGGTGAAAGAGTTGTGTGTGTACAGGTGGGGGCTGAATGTGTACAAGTAGAGGGGAGCGGTCTGTGTGTGTACAGATGTGGGGTCTATGGGTACAATTGCAGGGTGAAAGCTTTGGGGGGGGGCTGTCAGGTTTCCTATTTGGGTTCCATGATTTTTATTGGCAGTCCTGCTTAGCTATGAATTTTGACTCACTTTCTGTGGGACAGAGGAGATGGCAGAAAGACCAGTGCTTGACACCCAGGACCAAGCCCCCCCAGCAAGAGTTCTGCAATGATGTATTGAATATTAATGTGGCATCAAGCATTTTACCCAGGGGCTGTGGCATTGAAGTGTGACCACAAAGGTATCCCCTAGCAGCTGATTTAGAGTCAGACCATACTTCTCCAGCTGTATGTACAGTTGGCCTCCTGGTGGTTCAACAAGTGATGGCATCTAAAATGTTTAACCATTACGGTCTTATGTGGTTCTATGCAGATGTTTCACCACATTGTGAGTGAACAAATCATATATGTACACAGCTTCATGTTTTGTCACTTGACTTCTTTACATACGGTATATGTATTGGATGTATTTTGTTACACTTACATTATATGTTTTTACATGTTACACCCCTAAAGAAAAAGAAAGTCTGAAACATGTCGGATGTTCCTCTTCTCATAGGGTCATCAAGAGGCCATAACTATGTTAATGGGATATGGCATTTTTATGTAAAATAGGATTGATGCATGAATATGACATGAAATGTAATTTTTAACCAAAACAAAAAGCTGCAATTTGTTTTATTCTCCCTTTAAGGTTGTTACTAATTAAGCTTGTCAAAAATCTTTTTAACATTAGGATATTATGTTGTGTTTACCTTTAAAGTCCCATGGGGTAATTGGTTGATTGAAAAAGATCATGCAGAAGACTGTGTCCTCCTCATTCCATGAGTCTCATGAGTGCCTCGCCAGGAGCTTAGCCTCTGACAAGTATAGCACACTCAATAATCAGCATAAAGATACCTGCAGAGGCAGAGAACACACAGCAGGAATGTCCCACAATGTCACTACACAATTCTGGGTCTATGTGAAACCTAACTAGCGGAACTTGAGCTACGCAGTGATGCCAAGACAAGCATGGCGGCAGATAGGAATGGGATCCCAGCTGCAGAAGACAAGCTGATTGGCACATCTCAGAGGAGGGAGACACAGTTTGCCATCTTTGCACTGGGTGATCTAGCCCCGGTACCGGTCCAGGGTATCCAAATTTATTCAGGCATTCTAAAATACACCAGAACACCCCACTGTTAAAAATTCTCTTGTTGACAGTAAAAGGGTGCAGGTCAGGCATAAGCATTTGCATCCATTGCAGTCTTCTTATACTTAATAGACAGAGATAAAAGTGATGAAATTTGCACAAGGCAGAATTAATTGACCCACCTCGAATGGATCCACCCGCAAAGGCTACAGAATAAAACATGCACTGCAACATATTACATAAACCTCAAATTAAGATAAATAAACCTGAACTTTCTTATTACAGCAAAGTAGTAATACTTAGAGATGAACAAGGGCAGGCAGCCTACACAGTCTTCTGTATGGGAAGCCATCATGTTCTCTACAATTGAATTGCAGATGTGATCTTTATTTAGACCAGTTTATTTAGAAATTCAGTCACCCAGTGGCAGTGGCGGCTTGTGTTTTTTTTTTTTTTGAGGGGAGGCAGCATCAACCACCCCCCCCGGGTGGCCAGCTTCACATTACTTCTCCAGCACCCCCCCAGGGTGGCCAGTGGCCCTTCTTCAGCACCCTCTACCCCCCGGGTGGACAGTAGCATTAATCCAGCACACCCCACCACCCCCCTGGTGGCCATTAGCACCTCACCATCACCCCCCCGCCCCCCGCGCCCACTCGCCCTTTGCTTGCCCAGCACTTATCCCATCTTGGTGAGTGACAGGCTGCGGATCAGGCAGCGGGTGATGGGTGGCAAGCTGTGGCTCAGGTAATGGCTCCTGTGTCCTCTCTTAGAGACTCTGTGCATCACTTCTTTCCTCCTGCCAGGCGTTCAATAGGATCGCCTGTCCTTTCAGCCAATTGGGTAAATATGGGATTTTGCACGTCCATGTATTCCAGTGCCTCCTGGAAGCTCCAGCAGTTAATCTGGCCATACATGGGTCAAACGACCCGATTGACCCATGCACTCCTCCCATGTGGGGGAATCCTCCCTGCTGTGTCATTGTATTCTGACAGTGGGACTCTCCTACCACCAAAATATACTGATCAGTGATGCATCCTATTGGTTCCATGCGCTGATCAAGCAAAAATTTACCAACAAGCTGGTTCATGGGATGTTGATTGAAAAATCAACCTCTAATGATCGATATATAAACTTCTCATGAATGGGAATGGCTATACATGGATCGAAAAGTGTCCAGTTCCTTGCTGAACCAGCCAAACTGCAATGCATGTATGGTCAGCTTTAGGATAGAGATATTTTTATGTTATTTTTTGTAACATTGTTATTTTTAAGTTTTTTTCTAGCTAATTTTATTTGGGTGGTGGGATACTAGAAGGAAAGTGGGCTTTCCATTTTTTTCATAGAATGTCAACTTTAATAAGAAGACATTGGAGAGAAAAGATGTTTTGGCTGAAGATTGTTTCCAGGCCCCAATAAACAGATGTGGTTTAAAGAGGGACCAAATTCCAATTGCTTGACATTTAGTGGAAGGTTTGATCACTAATGATGTTTCAATAGATGGCTTTTTACAGAAATATGTTGGCCTGATTCATTTGACTACACATTACCTCCCTTGCCTCAGTAAAATGGAGTGTCATTTTAATATGATTTTTCATAAAATATTTTAGTAACTGTGAACTCTTAGGCACTTAGGGTTAGTAGAAATAAATAATATCATTGAAGTAACGGTGTTTATTGGTGTGTTATTTTACTGTTTTTTTTTTCTTTCGTTTTCTTATTTTAGGTGGATCGGACACAATGGGGTTGATTTACTAAAATTAAAAACTAAAACTGCAACGGTGCATGGTAGCCAATCAGCTTCTAACTTAAAGTGGATGTAAACCCGATTAAGGAAATTTGAGTTGGACACATCTGCCTGTAGTGCTTTCTTATCTCTCTTCAAATAGCTATGTCCTGTAGCTGTCTCTTCTTCTGTAGCTCTGTTATCAGCCTGATAAGTTCTGGGAGAAGGTTGCCAAAAATAGATTAGCAGGCTGCTGAACAAAACACAGGCAACCTCTACGTGTGTGTGGAGGGGGTGTGTGCCTTTCCTCCAATCAGCTTTCTCATAGTCTCTCACAGTGTCTTACAGTGTCTAGCAATCAACTCCTCCTAGATAGGAATGAGGAAGGGGAAAATCTAACAGAATGTGCATTTTCTAAACAGTATATCAAAGTGAAGAAAGATGATATACATGTAAGACTTGTATAGGGAGGTTTGTGTCATCTCTGTGTATCATCTGAGGCTGTTCACTTCACTGGGTATATGGAGATTTACATCCACTTTAAGCTTGTTCAGTTAAGCTTTGACCAAAAAAAAAAAAAAACTGTAAAAGCTGATTGGCTTCTATGCAAAGCTGCACCTGATTTTTCACAGTTTTAGTAAGTCGACCCCTATGTTTTCTTTTATCATTTTTTTTTTTTGAGATATAAAATTACCAAGGTAACAAATAAGTATACAGAAAATTCTACCAGAACCATAAACATCAGCCATGTAGAACCATCAACAGAGAGTTTTTCACAGACTCTGCATGTGTTATGGCCTTCCAGTGCTCGTATCTAGCATTACACTTGCATACTTACCAACTCACATATTTGGGAGTCTGTATGCCACTACCTCTTCCCCTGTGACATTGTGCCTACAAATCATTTATATGCAAATCATCACATTATTTGCATATGAAATAGCCATTAGTGCATTTGCATCTGAATTAGCCGGAATGGATCACTCATATGGCTTGGTAGAAAACATTTTGCCCTGACCACTGGATTTGTCAAGCAAGAGACTCATCTACCAGCCAAAGGAAACCTGCTGCTAAACGCTGTTAGTCTTTATGCACATGGCTGTACAGCGAGCAGAGCCTGTGTAACCACTCTCCTGGTACCCAAAGCTGCCACTATAGCCGCACATTGGGATGAACCAGAAGATTTGGCTGTACGCAGTTATGCATAGACATAACCAAAAGACCTTTAGGTCTTTGCACCCTTTTTTTCCTGTTTATGTGTATATTTCAAGATATATTTCAAGATTCCCCAGTCTAAAGAGGACAGCATTAGTGTAACTTACCAGTTTTCAATGGAAATCAACATCAGAATGGTCATTTACTTCAGTTCTTTGGGTTCTTAATAACCTCTTAGCGCTACGGTGTCATGCGTGTATATTTTCACAACCCGAGTGTTCACAGACATATGCTCTGAATCATGGCCGTCCCTACCATGGGTTCCAGTGGGTCCAATTGAACCAGGCAACACTTTGACAGGGGCAGCAAAATGAACCACAGCCACCTCTCCTTCTCTTCTACTTACCCAGCAAATTGACAACCAAGGTTTTTTTTCAGCAGTTTTGTGTCATGATGACAACAGCCCCCCCCCCGGGCTGCTCCGCCTGCTCCTATACTACCCTAGCCCACCCCTATACTGCCCTAGCCGGTCTATATACTACCTTAGCCTGTCTATATACTATGCTAGCCTGCCTCTATACTGCCTTAGACTGTCCATATACTACCCTAGCCTGTCCATATACTACCCTAGCTTGTCTATATACTACCCTAGCGTGCCCATATACTACCTTAGCCTGTCTATATACTATGCTAGCCTGCCTCTATACTGCCTTAGACTTTACATATACTACCCTAGCCTGTCCATATACAACCCTAGCCTGTCTATATACTACCCTAGTGTGCCCATTTACTACCCTAGCCTGTCTATATACTACCCTAACCTGTCTATATACTACCCTAGCATGCCCCTATACTGCCCTAGCCCGCCCTTTGGAATTGAACGTAATGGTATGTCATGCATAATTTTGCATATAGACAAGTGGGGGGGGGGCATTTCATTCTTGGACCCAGGCAGCACAATGTCTTGGGCCAGCCCTGCTCTGATAGATAATGTGCCTTTGGAGTACATGTCCATGCACATGTTGGAGTTTTGCACAACCTCCAGTCCATAACCGCGTACAGTTGCTATGCTGTAAGCTTTGCTAGTTACCCCTGCAATGCTGTACAGTATAATATACTCCTGACCCATGCACTGTATATTCTTTACTGTGCATTATACTCCTGGCCCCTATACTGCACTAACTATGTTGAACATTTTGCTTCTGACCACTGCATTGTATATGTTCTGTTCTATTAGGCCGGGCAATGAATTTCTAACTAGTTTTATCACACACTAATTTTACTACCTACAAGAACCTTCAACCCATCAGCAATCAGTACTTAGCTGAAAGGTCAATGTCAAATTATATTTTTAAAAAAAATTTTATGCAGCGTGTTTGCAGTATAATTGGTGTTCATTCTTGTATTCTCTGTAACCACTGATGGATTTATTTACTTTACATAGTCTGTAAAGTTATAGCTAGCTAAACAAATACATAAATCATTTTAATAATGAACAATACCTTCTGGGCTCTTTTTCTGTCTTTATTATGATAATTCCTGTACATACTATATGTTAACATTAAATTGTACAGTAAGCTAACTACATGCTTCTTGTAGAACCACACTTACTTCAAATGAATACCCTGCTCTCAATTAACCACTTGCTGAACACCTCACGTAGGAGTACAGTGGCAGAGCGGCTCTCCTGCACTGGATCATGTATCTAAATGCGATCCAGCACTTCTGGTAGGGGGAGCCCATCAGCAGGTACCAGCCAATGATTGACCGTCTGCACCTGCTGATCAACAAAGAGGATGAAAGGACAAAACTCTGTGATTGTAAAGAATACAAAGCTTTGACCTATCAGTGGGGATGTGCCAGTTTCTGTTTCCCTGCAAATCAGTGAAAAACAGCACACAGTGAATGCACCAAGATCACCTTAAGTGTTAACTCCTTCCCTGCCAGTGTCATTGGTACAGTGACAGTGTATATTTTTTGCACTGATCACTGTATTAGTGTCACTGGTTCCCACAAAGTGTCAGTCAGCCCCAGTTCACATCGACGTGATTTGACAGGTCAAATACGGCAAAAGGAGCGTCCCAATTGGTGAGACTGATTTTGCGACGATGCAGCGATTTCCAAAAGTAGTTCCTGCACTACTTCTGGTGACTTCTGGGGCGATTTCAATAGACATCTGTGCATGAACCCACAGAGATGTCTTTCAAGTCGCCCCCGAAGTGCGGCTTTGAAATTGTGCGAGTTCAGTTGAATGAGGGCTTAGTGTCAGATTGCCTGCCATACTATCACAGTCCCGCTATAAGTCACTGATCACCATTACTAGTATAAAAATACATAAATATAAATTCCAGTATACATAACATAGTTTGTAGACGCTATAACTTTTGTGCAAACCAATCAATGTACGCTTATTGGGATTTTTTTACCTTAAATATGTACCAGAATAAATATTGGCCTAAATTGATGAATACATTTGATTTTTAACATTTTTCATTGGATATGTTTTTATAGTAGAAAGTAAAAAAAATAATTGTTTTTTTTTTCAAAATGTTCAGTCTTTTTTCAGTTATAGCGCAAAAAAATAAAGAACCCAGTGGTGATCAAATACCACTGAAAGAAAGCTATATTTGTGGAAAAAAATTATATAAATTTAATTTGGGTACAATGTTGCATGACCATGCAATTTTCAGTTAAAGTAATGTAGTGCCAAAAAGCAAAAAATGGCCTGGTCATGAAGGGGGTAAATCTTCTGGATGACAAGTAGTTAAAGTGCATTCTCTACCTACAATGACTTGCTGGATGCACATCACTTGCACACTTATCAATGTAAATAATATTAATAAATTAAGCTATAATCCTGTTCCTAATCAAGAAATACTGTAGCTTCAATCGTCATGGAGACAATGATCATCACTATTATCAATACTAACTCAATTAGCATGTGCATATAAATATAATAAAGTTATACAAAGATCTGGTCTAGATAATAACAGTAATATGCACTGTAAGGAGGTAATCTATCATTGTTTTTAGGATTCTATTGCTGTAGACTGCATTATTGCAAATATAAAGCCTAATTTACAATGTGTATCCAAATGGTCTTTACTATATGCCCGCAATGAGCATGTACAGGGTACACTGTGATTTGCTATGAAGCGGCTAGGTGGCAGTGTGCCTAAGGAAGAAAAAGGAAGAGGAGCACACCTAGTGAATTACCAAAGACAATTCAGTAAATATTAAAAGGTTTACAACTGGATACTCACAAAGTAGCATCTCTAAAAAGGCTGTAAGGAACACTGCATGATACAATGCGGAACATAGTGAAGGGTAAAAGCTTATGTGTTTCGGGGGCGTACCCCCTTCCTCAGAGCTGTGCATGATTTTATACGCTGTTGCCTCTGAACAGCTATTGAATGATAACTACTTGTACACATGCTGATTTTATTTCTTTGACATCACAGTGTATGGGTTATTTTTAAACTAGTAGCAAAAAAAGGCCCAAAGGCAAGAAAGTGGGGCTTTGAGTGAGGCGTGTCACTGTAAAGAGTCTCTACATGGCCTGTGAGCATGAAGTCCATACATTGGTGTTTAGTCATGTCGTATAAACAAACACATAATCAGATACAATAAGTATTCAGCACGTCACAGCATTCCTATAAGTATCCTGAGTATTTATTTGTACATCCAAAAAGTACCCATGCATGTAAATTGGTACATTGGGTATCTTTACATAAATTGGAGACATATATAGAAAAAACAACAATCAATGGGTATTGGCAATAACATATGCAGACAGGTGGGTCAGGTATAGTAACCAATGGTTTCATAAGGTCCATCTTGACAAAATATATTGAATAGTAAACCCTACGCGTTTCGTGGCATTATAGCCACTCATCAGGGGTAAAGCAATGGTACTGAAAAATAGATAAAATAACAATTGATTAGATGAGTGGTCCTCCAAGGAGGGACCTATAAACATCAACCATCTATATCTTTGTCTAGTGCATATAAACTTACCGATGCCGCCCGGTCGAGAGGTGGAGGAGGCAGGGGCCGCGGACAGACACCCGGCCCGGGGTTGAGGCGGAATAGCTTCCCCCCCAAACCCCGGGCCGGGCGTCTGTCCGCGGCCCCTGCCTACTCCACCTCTCGACCGGGCGGCATCGGTAAGTCGATATGCACTAGACAAAGATATAGATGGTTGATGTTTATAGGTCCCTCCTTGGAGGACCACTCATCTAATCAATTGTTATTTTATCTATTTTTCAGTACCATTGCTTTACCCCTGATGAGTGGCTATAATGCCACGAAATGCGTAGGGTTTACTATTCAATATATTTTGTCAAGATGGACCTTATGAAACCATTGGTTACTATACCTGACCCACCTGTCTGCATATGCTATTGCCAATACCCATTGATTGTTGTTTTTTCTATATATGTTTCCAATTTATGTAAAGATACCCAATGTACCAATTTACATGCATGGGTACTTTTTGGATGTACAAATAAATACTCAGGATACTAATATGAATGCTGTGACGTGCTGAATACTTATTGTATCTGATTATGTGTTTGTTTATACGACATGACTAAACACCAATGTATGGACTTCATGCTCACAGGCCATGTAGAGACTCTTTACAGTGACACGCCTCACTCAAAGCCCCACTTTCTTGCCTTTGGGCCTTTTTTTGCTACTTGTCAATGACAGGGGTGGAGGCCTGCCACTGTGGGTCGCCATGCCACACACATTTGTGTATAGTTATTTTTAAACTGCTGCTTTGTTTGCAAATGTGCATTTTATTGCTTAGGAAGCTGGTCACATTTTTTTTTTTCATTTCTACTTTCATTTTTAGGTAAAATGTTGACATGCACATAAATTTTTGGAGCAAAAAGAACAAAAACTGCATCATTTGATTGTTCAAAACACAGTAAACTCAGATTGCATTGTACACTATAATGCCAATGTACAACGTACAATCGGCTCCCTAGAATCAGTGATCACATTCCCTGTGCATATGTACAAATGTACAATCACATATTTATGAGAGCCCACCATAGCGTACTGTGATAGTAGATTCTCGGTCTTGTTCATTTGATGTAGTAAATCAGGCCCCTTGCCATTTTATCTGAAAAAACACTATTTATTTCACTATGTCAAATAACTGAATTATGTCATGGTCAAGGATAAACTCATCTGTACCCTCCAAAATACTCAAGCTAAGTTTAACAAAACACGGGACCCTTGGATTCACTACTAGCGAGGTTTCGGGAGCCCCTTCTTTACTACTGACTGGTTATCCTTCCTTTCTCTTTTTTTCTTATTCTTCTTTTCCTCTTAATATGTGCAATGACGATTTGGGCTTAGTTGAATATATTTTGACTAGTGGTCTATTTCATTGGTTACTAAAAAATTCTTGTGTCAATTTTGCTCTTACCACAGCTACCATTCCTACAGGGGTATTCAAACATATCCTTGCTATATGGAGCTTGCTTGACTGCTCATTTTGCTCATATATATATTTTCGGAGATTGATATCAAGAGCACCCGATATTGTAAGCTCACTCCTGTAGAAAAAGATTAAAATTCAAAAATGCCTTAGAGGTCCGCCAGGGAAAAAAAATTAAAGGTCAGCAGCTACACATACAGTAGCTGCTGACTTTTAATAATAGGACACTTACCTGTCCTGGAGTCCAGCGATGTCTGCACCCGCCGCCGACCTTCGGATCGGGGGACAGGTGCAGCTGCCTCCATTGCGGGTAAAGGAACCCAGATGTGTAGCATTACAGCTTCACGCCGGGCACCTTACTGCGAATGCGTGAGGCTCCGCTGCCCTCTTCTATTGGCCAGACGGCCAGTAGCAGAGCGGGCAGGGAGGAGGGAGCTGGGCTGCTGACGCCAGAGCTCCCGGATGTCTAAAGACAGGTTTCCTCTTCCCCCTCACCCCCAAAAGGTGCCAAAAGTGACACCTGATGGGGGGAGGAATCCAAACAGCGGAAGTTCCACTTTTGGGTGGAACTCCGCTTTAAGGCTAGGGTCACATTTATGCATCAGCACATTTTCTGGGGCACTTTGCATTTTTTCATGTGCATTGTTAATGTGTTTTTAATTTTCGTTTCAAAACTTTTTATTGGATAAGAAAATGATATTAAATACAACAGAATAATAGATAATAAAACATTTTTGTCAATATTTACAGGAACGTAAACAACCGAGTTACCCATTGCATTATAAAAGAGAGCTCAAAATACAGGACAATAGAGATGAACAAGTGAGAGTATTCTGACTCCTAACTGTTGTAATGGCGACTTATCCCTTGTTGAGACCTCTATGCCTGGCCTGTATAAGCAGATATGATCACCGCAGACAGTTCTCATCAGATAGTGACTCACCAATTACCGATTTCTTCCACGAGCGTTTATTCATTGGAATAGCAGGTACAGCATACAACAAATGTGACAGATGGTCGAAAGATGGTAACTGCAGGTCAAAACATAGTAATGTGTCCTAGGATGCGAGTAGATTGAGAGAGGCCTTCTAGCATGTGGCCATATTCTTTACCTCATGAGAGAGAGGACACAGGAAGAGGAAATAGAATAGCAGAGTGCACCAGGAACCGGAAGTTACAGAGTAGAGTGAACTAGGAAGAGGAAATAGCTCACAGAGGATGGGAGGTACACACTTAGAAAATACAATAGAAAGGTG
>BLSH010523775.1:411704-423424 GCA_018402905.1 Glandirana rugosa | reverse complement strand
ATTAAAGTCCAGGTAATGATTTAGACACTTTCACATTTATGTTACCGTAATTTTATTGGCATTACAATTTCGATTTGATATCCTATTCGTTTATAACACATTAGTGTTCTCTACGTGGAATAGAACCACACGACAACCCCAAACGTTTCCGTAAACCACGTGTGTCAACTCCCTATAGGTCATAGAGTGTTTTCACTCATGTGGGGAGTGTCCAAACATTTATAAAATAATATAGAAAAGTACACTGTTGTGACTTCTCACATGAAAAGATAGAATAAAATATTGACAAAAATGTGAGGGGTGCACTCACTTTTATGAGATACTGTATACAAGCTGTATACTCACTACTTTACATTGTAGCAAAGTGTAATTTCTTCAGTGTTGTCACATGAAAAGATATAATAAAATATTTACAAACCTGTGAGGGGTGTACTCACTTTTGTGAGATACTGGATATCCCTCAACTGTGTGCACCAAATGCCTTTGCAAACCCCAACAGCACACCAAGATAAGGTGCATCTCTTGTGATTACACAATATTTGCTTATCCTATAGTTTAGCTTTAACATTACGGTTATTTTAATGCCATTGTATTTACACTTTCACAGATTTAGTAATGGACCTGAAATTATTTATGCTGAAACATGGAAAAGAGGGTTGCATGAACTTTTTTTGTAATGTCTCTACCATGTTTCTGGGGTTCACTCATAAACAAAATCAGATTTGTATGAACTTGTGTAACACATTTATATTAATTGGTTTGTCCTTTCCAGTTCTGTTTAGCTCTTAATTTCTATCACTTTTTCAAAGGTCATTCAGTTTGTTTCCTAAATCCAACATGACAGAGACTGAAGGGGAAAAAAGGCCAGCTAAACAAGCATATCACTACACAATCACCCCTCTCACAATTCATTTATCTAATTACTACAACTCTGTCACATTATTTTTTGCAAGTTTGTTTGCAGCTTTCACAAGCACTTCATTCAAGATGGCTTAATCCATGTGCTTGTTACACATGGGGATGTGCAGTATTTTCAGTCTTTATTTAGATGTACTTATAAAAAAAATCAGCTTGATGTAAAGAACTCTATCAATATTTGTTAGTGTTGTAAAAATCATATTTTCTGTAATTATATACTGTACAGTATTTGCATCCTCTATTTTATGTACTTCCAGAATTTCCAGAACTTCCAGATTTCCAGAACAACAAAATGGTTGTCCTTTACCACATTTTTTATAATATATGTTTATAAGGTTGATTTATTTAAATAGACTCTGTAATCGTATCCTTTCAGGGGAAAGTGACTGTTTTAAGCCCCCCGAACCACCTTTTGCTTACTTTTACATTGTCACTACTTTCAGCAATGCAGCAGCGGTAGTGTCACCTGACCATGGCATCATGGGTGAATGTCACATGCTCCTACTTGGAAACTAGTTATTTGCTGCAGTCATAACAGAAAAAGGAGCAGCATATGAAGATGTGCATATTTGTGGTCAGAGAGTGGGCTTTACACAGACCCTTTCACTTTGCCTGAACGGGCAAGTTGACAGGAGCCCTTTACATTTAATGTGATTGTATTGCTTTGACACTGCCTCACCCATGGAATCAAGGAGAAAGCTGGGGCTTAATGTTGGGCTGAAGACTCTCACTCTGCCCTCATTAAAACATTGCCGGGTGCCTTAAGTCTAGTCACTAAGCACCAGAGTTGTCACAACTTAGGAAGGGTAATCATCAGCTACTCTACTAGCTGCTCTAGTCGGAAGTGAAATCCAGTTCCTGCAACTTTTTCAGAGCCAGAAATATTTTAAAGGGCTTGTCACATTAGAGATACCAACTGTTTAATCGGCTCTTGCATAAAAACATGGTCCAATAGATGCAAAGACAGTTTCTTTCCCATGGTCATAAATGCACTGAATTTCAACAAGCATTTAATAACCCCCTTATTCAGTAAGGTCATTGTCCCTTAAAGGCATGGTATACCAAAGGGATCTGTTGCATAGATTGATGCAACAATTATTTGTGTGTACTTGTGCAACAATAGCATTTATTTATTTATTTTACATTTTAATGTATTATTACTTAGGAACTGATGACGTTGTTGGTCTGTGGCTTATCAGTTTGTTGTGATTGGTCATTGTTTGTTGTGTTTTTTTGTACTGTTTTTTAATTCAATAATTAGGAGTAGTACTCCTAATTCCATTGCATTCTGTACAATGATAATAAAGGCTTTCTAACTGTAATTATAACATTTGGAAGAATTGGGATTTTCTCTTGCCATCCAGCCACCTGAACAGAATGGCTGGGGAGTGAAAAGAATGTAAGTATAAGCTACAGAAGGGACCAGTATTGAAGTGAACCTGTTAACCAAAGCATAGCTTCACTTTAAGAAGAGAATGAAGAGACTATTCATTCACCAGGATTTTTGCATGCATATGATTCACCTTATTCACGAAGCTAAGGGGCCTTTGTAATATAAATCAACTTATGATGCATAATACAATATAATTCAGGTTCTTAAACAAACTACTCTATGACATCAAAGCCTTTATGATCCTCAACCACATTTTACTAATGCTGTAGCTTTCTATATACAATGAACATTCACAATCCTGCATTGAAATAGTTTGTATTGCAATGCAATCTCTTCCAATGTATGGTGTCAGATTGTTTATAAAAATTGATTGGGTTTGTGCAATTTGCACAGCTACTATTCTGCACAGCACCCTACTGACAACACCTTGTAGTGCTTTATATTATGATGCTTGACAACTGGTCTGGTAATAATAGCTTAACAGTAGTAGACTGTTCTATTTTTTACTATTTTGCAGTTGTCTTATTCATGCTTCCTTACGCAGCCCTTCACATTTATTGATCGTATTCTGTATAGATCTATACATAGAACAACTGACTACAGCTGCTTGTCTTTCAAACCACAGTCTGTATCTCAAGTTCCCTGGAGCAAGACTTTTACTTCAGGATTTTTTGTAAATCACTCAGAGAAATTCCACTGTGGTGTTTACTTGGACTGTCAGTGGAAAAAAAAGACAAGTGGGAAACATAATTTCTTTTGTGTAGCCTTTTCATTATATGGAGGGCACCATCAGAACTCCCATGACACAAAATTAGGGATAACAAATTAAAAAAATGAAATGCAACATTTAATTTTAATATAAATCTTCACATCTATAATTTTTCCTACATTTGATTGTTTTGTAAATTATGTAGGAGTTAGCAGACTCACATAAAGTCCTGAATATTATCGTAAATACATCCATAAATCTACTGTACATCTTCTGATGTTCCTAACCCATACGTTTTATGCTTTTAAAAACCTGTATTCCATAAATGATGTTTCCTTAAGCTGGCCACTTGATGTGGATGGAGGAATCCTCCATGCTGAGTTACTGTATTCTGACATTTGGGAGACTTCCCCATCGTCAGAGTAAACTGATCAGTTCTGCCAGCTATAGCCCACAGTGCTGATCAAAAGGGGAAAATCGGTAGATCGACATCTATACAACCTCCCTGCACATACATGTATCAAAATTCAGCCAGTCCCTGCCGAATTTTGATCCAAGTATGGATATTAATTTTGCATTTAAATATGGGTTGCATATTTATTGTATGTGTTTGGAATGCTTAAAACATTACTATTTTTCAACTATGTTGTCTTAATCTAATTTACTGCTGTATTCATCTATTGGCTGCCCTCCACTAAAAATAATACTTGATAAAACTATAATGCAGTGTGCTTAAGGCCTCATGCACACAGGACGTTAAAAAAAGTTCTAAAAACGTCAGTAGCTTTGCAGTGAGTTTTTCTGCTTTTATCAGCGTTTTGCACTGACGTTTTTGAGCAGTAACTTTTTTTTTGTTTTTATTTCAATGGACCAAAAATGCCCAAAAACGTTGGTGAGCAATGTTTTTGCACGTTTTTGAGCGTTAGAGCATTTTTACAGCTGAAAAATGTCTCTCAGAACCCACTGGTCTTGGGTTGTTTACAGCTCAAAAACATCACTGCCCAAAACAGTTGATAACAGCCTATGTGTGCATGAACACATAGGATAACATGATGGGGAGTTTATTGACTGTAGAAAAAAACATCTGCAGCTAAAAACAGCAGCTGTTAAACAGTCAAAAAACATCCTGTGTGCATGAGGCCTAAAAGAAATTAACTGATAATGCATAGATAAGGATCCATATGCATCCCATTAAAAGAGATATAATTATAATTCAAACTCTATTCAACTAGTTGTAGGCTATGATTTTAAGGCCTTTACATGTTGTCCATGACTCTTCCTGAGAGCCTCACATTTAATTCTGATCATTCCACTTGATCTCACACATTTTCATGAGTTCTTCCAGAAGCTCAACAGGTAATAGAAAACATGGTTTTTGAGTGAAGTGGGGAGGTGTGAGGTCTACAGTTAAATTGTACAATGCATTTTTTATAATTGCCACTTTCTAGCTCCAGCCACTGACCCTCCAGCAGCTAGCCCTCCTTCCCATGTGCCTGTTTGCAGGCATGCAAGCCAGTGCTTTGTTTGTTCATAAACACACAAAATGCCTGGCAAACCACACCCCTGTTTCCGTCTTCCAGCAATTTGGTTGAGGGCAGCAGGGGCCTAATGCACCGTTGTCTTTTGTACCAGCCTATAGAACCAGGAAAATCAGGAAAGTGGCACAAACTGGTGGCAGTAACAACATGCCACAGAGGTGTTTGGGGATGTGGAGATGAAAGAAAGGTACTGGAACATGTTTTACCTTAATGCAGAGAATGCATTAAGATAAAATGCCTAGCATTTAGCACCATTTTAACCCTTGATAGCCTTGCGTGCTGTTTACCTAAACATGGTTATAGGGTGCTTCTGAAGATGGGCAAGTGCATAAAATGCCATCAAAGCCCCAATATTAAGCAAGGGTTTTTAAAGGTGAGACACCCAACAAAGCACTCAATAACTGAGGTACAACATTTTGGGCGGTATTAGAACAGCAGGTGTACAATAATGCCTATGACTATCTTGTACATATACCAGAATGTATAGTTAACTCATATTGTAAATTAAAGCTGTTGCATAGCTTTTTTTTTTTTGTAAAATAACACATATATTATACTTACTGGCTCTGTGCAATGGTATTCTAAAGAAACTAAATTGGAAAATTTAAAGGAGAAGTACAGCCAAAGCTTGTTTGGCTGTACTTCTCCTGCGGACCATAGGAGTGTACTAGTGCGTTTTGCACTCCTGTGACCCATGTTCAACAAAGAGCAGGCTGAAGTCCGCTCTTTGCTGATGTCACAGAGTCAGTCCAGGATCAGGCATCATCGCGACCATAGAGTTAGGATCCACCCAGAACCCTGGAACCTAGACAGTCAGCAGCACTCTGCTCACAGAGCTGTGAGAACCGAGCGATCGGCAGTGTTCGATAGCTTGGTTCTCAGTGTTAGAGGTGCCGGGGGACAGTTGCAGCATCAGACCAATGCTGCATCCACCAAGGTAAGTATGATACTAAAAAAAAACAAAAAAACCCATACATCTCTTTTAATGAATCTTGATTGGTTTACATACAACAGCTGTAACCTTACCCAAATAATAGCAACATCAAAATGTATATATTATTTAGTTTTCATTCTATATTGGAATATTCAGTATTTCAGGAACCTTAAAGTTATTGCATAACTGTCCATCTGAAATGTTTTGTCAATCATTTTAGGCAGGGCTTTTTTTCTCGCAAAATAGGTACAAAAACTCATTCACGACCCGACTCCCCCCCCCCCTTTACACACACCCTCCAAACCGCATCAAATAGTGGGTTTGGTCAAATTTCACTAACAGTGGGAGGGTCTTAACAGGGCCATTAAATACCAGGAGTGCATTATGTACAGAGAGCAGAATTTGGGGGGAGTTACACACAGACTGCAGTGTTCGGGGTATGCTACCTAATTAGTGCAGAGTTTAGGGGTGCGCTGAATACAGAGTACTTAATTCAGCCATCTTCCACAGCTGCTTACCTCTACACCCCCATCTCACGTTCACCCCTCTTCAGCTCTGACCTCTGCATGCAACCCCCTTCCAAGGCCCCCATCTTCTCCCCATCTCCTTAAAAGCTCCACCATCTTCCACGTGTCTTATTTTTGTTGCTGTATTAAGCTGAAGCACCCAGTCAACTCTACCTCTCTCATTTGTGGGGAGATTATCCAGTGGTGATGTTGGCATCTGCACTGCACCCCGGGTACCTGCATCTCCCTTGTCCCCATCCCACTTAGTGGGAGCCACTCAGGAGATCTGATCTGTTTGAGCTGTTGTGGAACAAGCTGTCACTTGTAAGCATAGAAGCCGGACTTTTGTGTTTTCAAGTAATAGTGGTGAGCAGGGAGCAGAGGGTCTTAGCCAGAGGTTCCAGCTTCCAAAGTTCTAGCTGAAAAAAATCCCTGATTTTAGGATGAGAGAGGGTTGAGGAGAAAGCCCAGTTAAGCATTCTGGCAATTCTGGCATCAGTCACAGTTGTTGGAGAAAGGAGAAAGTGAGTGGAGCTCATCCCAGATCCTGTAGTCACTGGAGAAAGGAAGGAGGGAATCCCCAGTGCCACACATCCATGGGGCTGTGTGATGGTGAAAGAGACAACATCAGCCTGGGTTCCAGGCCATGCCCCCAATGCATTTTGCTCTGTCCCCGGAGCTAAGTCATCCCCTTGTCTAAACTCCGGTGGGAAGAGCACAACGTGTTGTGGATGTGGCCTGGCAGGAGCCCAGGCTGAGGTTGTCTCTTTCACCATCACACAACCCTGTGGATGTGCAGCACCGGGGATTCCCTTCTTCCTTTCTCCAGTGACTACAGGATCTGGGATGAGCTCCACTCACTTGCTGGCACTCAGCAATCTTATAACATCCACATTTCTCCCTAGATTGTCAAACGAGCCTGCTGAGCGGTACACCAATCTTCCGTGGGTCACAGTCACAGTTGGTCAGTTAAAATTACACTGTATCCAATGCATGCATTTGGATGCTCAAAACCTAGTCATTTGCAATCGTTGCTACTTACTTTGTGCCAAGCATGGCCATAAATATGTATTAGTCAATAATACAGTACAAGGAGCAAAATGCTAACTGCAAAATACAGAGGGGACAGCCATAATATGGCAGAAGCTGACCAAAAGCATTACACATTGAATGATCTCCTTTTCATCTACTGGCATCTATGTAGTGCATTGACTTACCTGACTGTATTCAAATGGAATACATTTCTTAAGCAGGCCCTTACACTTTTGCTAAATCTAAAGGAGATTGCACATAAACTGTACAAACAGATTGTAATATGTATGGTCAGCTATATACTGATTTAACCTCAGGGAAATGAAAGAACAATTCCTTACATCTACTTACAATCAGTAAGCTGTTAACGTTCAATCTGCACTTTGAATTCTGATCCATTGCAGTTCCTTATAGCATTTGCACTCTATATACTTTTTATTGAATAAGCTTGCTATTATGTCATAGCAGTCATATTCCATTTGGCATCTCTCTCTATCATGCCATGCTGATAATCTTTTGATTGCAGTGTTTTGAGGCTCTAGTAGAGGGAATCTGTTCCATATAGCAAAATACTATCCAATAATAAAAAATGTAGTTAATATACCTGCAGTTATAATCTTAACTTTCCCGAAGCTTTTCGGTATGTTTCTGGAAATGGTATTGACAGTTTGTTTATCTAATAAAAAAAACTTCTCTATTAGGTTTAGTATTTCTTGAATATGACTTTTCTATGTACTTTACACCACACTGAACAAGACAACAAGGATAATTAGGCCACAGATGCAAAATTAAAGCAAATGATTTTGGTAATTTTTGACTTATTTATTTTAGCTTGATCTGCTCCTCTCTGGCATAATCATAACCGCAAGGAAGGAAAAAAACACTTCTTGGATGAACAATTAATCAACAGCTTGAAGTGACAGATATGGCGATTCAATGCCACGTCTCAGAATATTAAATGTAGGCCACATTCCTCAATCTGTAAAGCCACAGAGGGAAAAAGTCCCTGTTGCATTTGCCCTTTCATGGAGAGGGAAATATTATTAGAAAGGACATAAACACACTAATTAAATCACAGCAGTATGGCTGAGATGACAGCTGGTACAGCGTGTGACTGAGCTGATCCATATCTGTGAGCAGGAGGCACTTCACGTCCAATCCATTCACTATTAGGTCCTCTCGTGCTTGCTGTGCAGACATTAAATAATAGCATATCATTTCCATGGATGAAATGATTTCAGAAGAGAAAAGAAAGCTTTTTCAGCTACTAAAGCTTTTGTTAAAAAAAGGCAATAAAAAAGACATTACCTACCAGCTAGCTTTTTTTTTTCCTTTTATAATGCGATAAAGATGTAATAATTCCATTACCTTTCGTCAGCGGGATTCTTAAAAATCAACACTCTTTGCTTATCATGCTGTGAAACACAAACAGAGCTAAAGGCATGGTCGGCAAGGCACTGCTGAAGCTATATTAAACTAAGAGAGATCAGCTCTTTTGTCAAAGAAGCCCTATCTGTTTCATTAGGACTGGGTCTAATTCAAAGCTGTTGAAAATGCACTGAACATACTGTTTTAATAACAGCATACCAAATTGTTATCTGCCTAGTAATTCTCTCAGCAATGCATTAATGCATGGGTCTCGTTGTCATGAAGAGAAGCTTCTTAGAGAAACAAGGCTATTTTTCTAACAAATTCATGTTGTAGCGGTAAAAACTGCTCAATGGTGTGGGTTTTTTTTTTTTTAACTTGTGATACGAGTGAGATAGCAGATGGTTGATTTTATGCGAGCTAGGAGACACACATATACCAGATTAATTTTCAAGGTCACTTTACATAACAAACAAGCTTGAAAACACCAAGGTGTGCTCCAAAGTGTTGAAAACTGGGAATAGTTTATTTTATGTTCAATTGCAGCTTGCAAGGAAGATATTTTTTGTGCTTTAATCAAAATAAAATTAGATTAGAAACAAAGAGAAAAGATGCATTTTAAGCGAATGTTTGTTTGGTTTTTTTTAAATTTTGAATTACAATATATTGCCCCTTTTGTGATAATTATTTTTAATTTATTCAGACAATAAAGCACTGAAGAATAGGTTGGTAAGCTATAAATAGAAAAAAATGAAAATAGTATGGATTTCCCCCCAAAAATACATTGCAAATGTGCAATACACAAATACAATTCAAATTGTATTGTGATTTTTAAACATTTCAGATACTTATATGGTGACATTTTTCTAAGATTTCATTGTGTATATTTTGGAATGTAATGCATCTAAACCAAACAAACAAAAAATAATATATTGCAGGGCACCAATGCTTAAAGTGGTTGTAAAGTCTTGTTTTTTTCCTATAAAAATTACAAACTTGTTATACTTACCTTCTCTGTTGCAGTGATTTGCACAGAGCAGCCTGGATCCTCCTCTTCTCGGGTCCCTCTTCTGTGCTCCTCGCCCCTCCCTCCTGTTGAGCACCCCCACAGTAAGCAGCTTGCTATGTAGGCACCCGAGCCGAGCTGCAGCTCCCTGTGTCCATTCAAACACGGAGCCCTGACCCGGCCCTGCCCCCTCTTTCTCCTGATTGGCTAGCTGACTTTGATTGGCTGCTGCTACTGTGTCTTAGCCAATTAGGGAGGGAGAATCTCGGATCACTGAGACACTTGTGGACTTTGCTGGACAGAGAAGGACCTTGGGTAAGTGTTAGGGGGGCTGCTGCACAGAGAAGGCTTTTTTTTATCTAAATGAATAGCATACATTAAAATAAAAAAAACGTCTGCCTTTACAACCCCTTTAATTGTGGTGGCTACATTGGCTGCCTTGTCTTAAGCTTTTTTCTCTTAATTTCAGCTGGTGATCCAGCCTGTAATACACTTCCTGTCTTAGGGTGGCTCCACTCTATAGAGAAGCAATTGAGCCACCCTAAAAGCTGGCTACATATACAATTTTCTTGTTCAATTTACTTTGGATTTATCTTCAACTATGTAGTGCACGGGCCTGCCTGATTGCATACAATTTGAAAGTGTTTAGGTCTGACCTTATATTATATGGTTTTGGTAAATCTAAAGGAAAATTGTACAAGAGAATTGTATAATGTATAGCCAGCTTAACACAGAAGCATTGTGAACCTGTGGACAGGGTAGTGTTAGATTGACTAGATATAGATGAACTTGACTAACAAATTAAAACCACATCCCAGCTAACAATTTATAAGCACTTACAGCAACAGTTTTTTTCCTTTTGGGACAGTTTAACATAAAAGTAAAGTAAGTTCCACTGTCAGTGTTAAATGGTTTGTCTCAACTCTCTTAACTGCCATTTTTGTTGGAAAACTTGATCTGGTAAAGTAAGTTTACAATTAGCAGACTTATTGGACAGGTCACCAGGTTGAAACAAATGAAAAAAAGCCTACAAAAGAAAACAGAATGTGGTATTTAGCGTGGAACTTTAACCACTTACCAACCGGGGCCCTTTTTTACATTTGTTGGTTACAAGCTAAAAACTGTTTTTTTTTGCTAGAAAATTCCCTAGAACTCCAAACATTATATATATATATTTTTTAAACACCCTAGAGAATAAAATGGCAATCATTGCAATACTTTTTGTCACACGGTATTTGCGCAGCGGTCTTTCAAGCACAATTTCTTTGGAAAAATGTCACTTTTTTGAGTTAAAAAATAAGACAACAGTAAAGTTAGCCCAATTTTTTTGTATATTGTGAAAGAGGATATTACGCAGAGTAAATAGATATCATACATGTTACGGTTGAAATTTGAGCGCATTCGCGAAATGGCGGCAAAGCCGGTACTTAAAAATTTCCATAGGCGACGATTTAAAATTTTTTAACGGTAACCAGGTTAGAGGTGCAGAGGAGGTCTTTTGCTAGAATTATTGCTCACACTCTGGCGATCGTGGTGATACCTCACATGTGTGGTTTGAACACCATTTTCATATGCAGGCGCGACTTACGTATGCGTTTTCTTTGCTGCGCGAGCTCGTGGGGACGGTGGCACTTTAAATTTTTGTTTAAATCTATTTATTTATTTATTTTTAACACTGTTCCTTTAAAAAAAAATTCTGGTCGCTTTTATTGCTATCACAAGGAATGTAAACATCCCTTGTGATAGTAATAGATGGTGACAGGTACACTTTTTGGAGGGCTGGGGGGTCTAAAAGACCCCCCCATACCTCCACCAAAACTCACCGACATGGACCTATATCGGACATAGGGCCATATTAAAAAATCTCACCTGCCAACCGATAGGCCCCTATTCCTGGCTAGGTCGAGCCCTCGGTGAGCCGGCAGTAGGGGTCCCCGCCCTCCCCTGTGGGAGGGAGGGCGGCGGAATGCGGTGAACAGAGGCCGGAGGGCAGGGCTCTGGCCTCGCTACTAGGTCGCGTAGACGGCCGATCTTCCTCTGGACTATTTTCGACCTTAGCCGAGTCTAGCCCAGAGGAAGCCGTTTAAGCCCTTCGTTGCAGTATTGCAGTGAAAGCCAAATGAGCCACCGATTGAAGCGGTCAAAATTTTTTTACTGTCATAAGTCTTAGTGGCAAAAACCGCTAGACTTATGACACTTCACGTTTCCTCCATACCCCCCCAGAAAATCTGGGGGGTCGGGAGGTTTTTCACATGGACAGTGGTAGATAATGATAGTGTTCCCTACAAATGTAAGGAACACTATCGTTATTTTCGC
>BLSH010523775.1:359155-400401 GCA_018402905.1 Glandirana rugosa | reverse complement strand
AAAAACGAGAAATTGGTGAAGTTATGGTCCGTGAATCCTGTGAAGGGCGGGTCTGGTTAAAAGTCGAAAGTCACGACAACGCAAAGCTTACTCTTAACGCGCCAGCACGCTTCGACGTGGGTTTGTTTGAAAAACAGTAAAACAAGGGTGTTTATCTCGAAAGAAAACCACCATAAACTAGTGGGGACGCCAAAAATAAAAAACGCGATATTGTTTTTTTCTGGCTTTTAAAACTTTTTTTTTTTTAAAAAAGAAATAAAGACAGTGTTTTTAAACATATTTCATGTAAAAGAGGAAGTGACTGCCCGTGACTGCACCGATGTGACTACCCGTGACTACTCCGATGTGATGCCCGTCAGTGTAGCCTCATCAGTGCCCATCAGTGTAGCCACGTCAGTGCCCGTCAGTGAAGGAGAAAATGTACTTTATACAAATTTTTGTGACAGAAATAAAGAAAAAATTTTTTTTTTTTCAAAATTTTCGGTCTTTTTTTGTTATAGCGCAAAAAATAAAAACCGCAGGGGTGATCAAATACCACCAAAAGAAAGCTCTATTTGTGGGAACAAAATGACAAAAAGTTTGTTTGGGTGCAGCTTCGCACGACCGCGCAATTCTCATTCGAAACGCAACAGCACTGAAAGCTGAAAATTGGTCTGGGCGGGAAGTGTCCTAAGTGCCTGGTATTGAAGTGGTTAAAGAGCAAAAAAATAAAAACCTCAGAGGTGATCAAATACCACCAAAAGAAAGCGCTATTTGTGGGAAAAAAAGGGTGTCAATTTTGTTGGGGTACAGCGTCGCACGACCGCGCAATTGTCAGTTAAAGCAACACAGTGCCGTATCACAAAAAGTGCTCTGGTCGGGAAAGGGGTAGATCCTTCTGGGGCTGAAGTGGATAAAGTGGCTGTAAGTATGAATAAACGATGGGTGTTCAAGACTGTTCCTAAGGTCCATGTCACCAGCTCGTCAGTGACAGAATTGCTACAAAATGCATAAACAACACATACCTGCTTTGTATATATTGCTGCTCCGCTGGCTCCAGATGGTCCAGAAAAAGCAATTCACCAACAAGAGAAAACAGCAAGGGGGCAACACATACAAGTAGGTGAGTGCTTTCACTTCCTGCTGTGATCTCTAAAGCTATCTTGACACTGGTGAGTTCTCATCAAGGTTGTCAGTGTGACATGGCCCTTAGTAAGAAGAATTTACTAGTGTGTACATCATTCTGTTAAAGCATTTCTGTGTTTTTGTTCTATAATCCAGCCATGTTAAAGAAATAAAAATAGATGTTTTTCCTTCTCTGATAGATGTGTGTGGCAAACACAGATTCCCTAATCTAGTAGTGACCATATACAAAGAGATCTAGTAGTCTATATATCAATGAAGATCCCCCCTATACCTAACATCCACTATTTGGTGTCAAGAGATCTCACTATTACTACACAGTAGGCAGTTATGAGGGTTACTTCATTGCCTCTAGCCATCTCTGTTACAGTATGAAACAAAAATGAATAAATAGAAAGAATAGTATTTTCTAAGCATAAACAGTTAATAAAATCAGTTAACAGTTAATTAAAAAAAAAAAAAAATTTGTCAGTCTGTGTTTAACAAAAATATATATAATACACACTTGGGGATATTATAAACAATATATAATGTAAATTAGTTTATACTATTAAAAAAAACTTTTCCGCAAAATATATTACTTAGATTATGAAATCAGCATAATCAGCATACAAACTCGAATAAAAAGTTTCTTTGCATCCCCATCCTTTATAAGACCCAAATCAGCTGGAAAAACCTGGTACAAATGTAATAATTGCAAAGCGGAATTAAACCTGAAACAAAAGGAATTAATATATTGAAGCCTATCAATCCTTAAATGTGGTGACTGCCTTTATTTTCTTTTTTTAGACTTTTTTTCCTTGTTTGCCTGGTGATCCAGCCAGTAACACACTTTCTGTCTTAGGGTGTCTCCATTCTGGAGGTGCAACAGAGACATTTTAGACAGCAGCATTACCAATCTAGGGATAGGGTAGTGTTAGATGTACCAGCAGATGCATTGACATAACTAACAAATTAAAGCCAAACTCCAGATAATACTGTTTAAACAGTTGCATCAACAGTTTATATTCATTTGGGACTAAAGGTTTTACATACAGTAATAAAGGCTGGCAATTGTAAGCACCCCTGTCAGTCTTAAATGGTTTGTAACCCTCCAACTGCCACTTTTGCTAGATAGCTTGGGCTGTTAAAGGGAAAAAACTAAAAAAAAAAAAAAAAATAAAATAAAAAAAATTTGAATGCAGCCATCACATCTGAGAATTGGTAAGCTGCAATATATTTATGGCTCTAATACCACTTTAAAGTAGAATCAAAGGCAACACTTTTTGTTTCTCATTTTGGATAGTGGAATGGAAGGTTCTAAATCCTGTGAGTTTCATTTTTGCCCTATGTGTGGGAAGATTTGTCTTCAGTTTCTGTCCCATAGCCAAAACTGGAAGTGAGAAGACCTCCTCCAAAGTACGGGATTTCATGGGTGTCACCAGGGTCACCAGAACTAGTGTCCCCGTTGGATGATTTCCCCTCTATTTCTGTTCTGAGAACAACCCAAAATGTGTGATTTTTTTACTGGAGAAACAGTGGAGCAGTCACTGTAGGGAATGTGGAGTAGTGATAAGAGGGTTAGGCAGAGGTGACAGGAGGGATTGGGGAGACCTGACAAGAGGAGCTGTGGTGATAGAAGGGATTGAGGAAATGAGGAGCAGTAACAGGAGGGATTGCGGAGTGGTGACAGGAGGAGGAATGAGGAGCAGTAACAGGAGGGATTGAGGAGTGGTGACAGGAGGAGGAATGAGGAGCAGTAACAGGAGGGATTGAGGAGTGGTGACAGAAGGAGGAATGAGGAGCAGTAACAGGAGGGATTGAGGAGTGGTGACAGAAGGAGGAATGAGGAGCAGTAACAGGAGGGATTGAGGAGTGGTGACGGGAGGAGGAATGAGGAGCAGTAACAGGAGGGATTGAGGAGTGGTGACAGGAGGAGCAATGAGGAGCAGTAGCAGGAGGGATTGTGAAATGGAGACTGGAGGGAATGTGGAGCAGTGACAGGAGGAACTGTGGAATAGGGACAGGAAAGACTGTAGAGGGGTGACAGGAGGGATTGTAAAGCAGCGACAGAAACAATTGGGGAATGGAGACAAGAGGGATTGTGGGGCACTGACAGGAGAGACTGTGGAGTGGTAACAGGATGGATTGTGTAATGGAGACAGGGGGGGTAGTGGAGCAGTGACAGAAGTAGGTTGGAGGAACCAGTCATCCAGATATTATCTTACATTGTATGAGCCTTCAAAAGATTTTTGGATTAGTTATGTAATGAAATAATGTATTTTATCTATTCATTACTTTTATTAATATTGCACAGTGGCTATTTTTTTTTTAAATGTTAAAAGCAGTGTTTCATGAAAAGCAAGCAATGAATACTTGCCTACCTATCCTGTTGCCTACACAGATGAACACTTATCAGTTGAAGAAAGACGCTTGCTGAAATATCTTCAGAATTTGGCATACTTCTGGGTGTGCTGGATGCCTGGACCCCACTGGACTCTCTGGTTCCATTCCACCAACCCCTTTGTTCTACAGTGGTGTAGGGATGTAGGGGCTAGTAGAGGGAACCACGGTGTGCGGTGGGAGATGGAAGTACCTGATACTGTTGGAAGTGCTGAATGCTAAGGATGTTTAAGAGATCTTCTTTCTTCAATCTTTCTTCTTCAAGATGAGTCCGGAATAAGTAAGTGATAATTGTGTGCTTTGCAGAAAGCACTGATTTGCACATTTTAAAAATATTAACATTAAATTATATAATAGCTTTACCATTACTCAATTTCATTGATACATTTTTTTTATCCTGTCTTTCTTTTAAACATACTATAATTTTCCTTTTTATAAAATAATGTTTCCTTATTGTAGTCTAACACTTATGGTTTGACACAAAGGTCTTATGCTCATAGCTAAATGATTCCTATTACTAAAATATTTTGTTCTCACATCCTTGCCTGCCTCTACATAAATATAGCACTTTATATTAATGTTCAGGAGAATTGTGTGTGTGCCATCAACAGCATTGTCTTATCAATAATAGGGGCCATATCAAGCAACCTGTCACAAGAAACTACTTGATATAAAGAAGAGATTGCAGACATCTCTGCAATCAATATTAGGATGGCTACAGTATGGAAGATTCAGCTACTGCATATCATTTTGTCAGCATCTATTTCAATGACCAAATGAAGCATTAATTCAAATCATAAATCTATGGTGATTTAAATCTAGGAATGAGCACCTGCCTGCTTTAATGATTTATTTTGTACATTTCAGTAAGCAGGAGATTTGTCCATATGAACTGACAGGTCACCTTCAGATGCCAGCAGCCGACTGTTTATCACCAAGCAGACTAACATCTCATCTTAGCAAGTAAATATTAAACTAAAAGAATCCAATTGATTCTGGATGGAAAAATAAGGCATTACAGCCATATATTTTTTCTCCTAGGCTATTAATGCTTTATTTTATCAGTCCCAATATGTTTTTTTATTTTTCTTAAAATGGTAACTCTTGTAGGAGGATGTGAACTCAAGGTTATCATTTTAAATTGGAATGTGGGAGATAAAATAATTACCTATTTGCATCTTGGGCTGCCCGCGACTCCCTTTACATTTTGACCTTTTGCAATTCAGCAGTAACGAGTGTAGTGCTGAACTGTTTGCGGTACTTATTTGGAGCAATAATATGCTCTATTAAATGCACTATTTCTCTTGAATTACCATGTCATTATCTAGGAATGTAAATATTTGCATATAAAAGAGTTTGTCATTTCTGTATAAAATAAAGTTCTTTTTAAGTACAAATGGTGTGGTCAGTACTTAGACTGGATTCACATGAGCAGCTAAAGGAGGCACAGGTCAGGTGGCTTTGATCCAAGGCAAGAGCCTTCTAAGTGGCAGGTCCAATGTAGAGACCTGTGGATCAGTACACATGTGTGATTGGCAGAACGGTGTGGTCTGGCTGCCAAAACATCATCAGCAACTTTAGCCCATGATTGGGAAAAGACTGCCTATTCATAACTTTGTACTGTCTGTCAAAAGACCAGTTGGACAGAATGCAGCCCTGTAGCCTTAGTATATGAATCAACTAAAAAGCAACTTACTGATTCTAAAGTGGTTGTTAAAACGGTCATCATAAACAAATTGGGAGTAACAAGGGTATATAAGAAGATATATGTAATAGTTAAACAGTGTCTTCTGTGTTATTGAAGACATAAGAAGTAACACTGGTTGCAAAATATGCCGTTCTAAATTGCATTCAGAGTACTAAATAATAAACTAAAATAAAGTTGTGCATTAGCTACTACTGGAAATAGTATAGACGTTATATGTGAAACATTATTTCAGTATATTTTGCCTATATAACCTGGGACGAGTATTAAAACTCCAGAAAAACTCCAAAATGAACATTTCAGTTGGTGCAATCCTTTACGGAATATTTTAGCATCCAAATTACTCCAAAAATGTCTATTCTACAAGGTTTTTCAGGTTAATCCATAGCATAATCCACATAAAATTATGAGGAGACCCTCGGATAGCTTTATTACATGCTAAAGTCAATTACCTCTCAGCTGCTCATCTTTGTCCAATTAGCAGCCAAGCAAACCATAGCACGAGCCAGGAAGAAACAGTCTGCTCAGTTTTCAGAGATCACAGACAAATCAGATTTTATTACAATCAATGAAAAAATGACCATTATTCTCATGGATTTGTTTGGTAAGATCATAAAACTATGGACACTTTGGGGCTGATTTGCTAAAGGAGTTAGGAATCTTCACACAAAAAATGCGTAAATGTTCACTTCAATCATCCAATTATGATAAATGCAAATTTCTGTTTATTTATTTTATCTGTGCATGAATAAAGGAAGTGAACATATACCAATTTATTGTATAAAAATATTCAGCATGAAAGCGTCTTTTGATGGATGAAATTCATATCTTTTAAGTGTCTCTACATTTCCTACACTTCTACCACTAGTAATACCCCCTACACTCACACACACAGACACACACACACATACACACACATATAAACACACACACCTATCCCTGTTTTTTCCACCCCTTCCATCTTAATTGCCCTTCCTTTGATATACTGTTTACCTGTGTCAGCCTTTATATGATTTGATTTTCATTCAAAAACACTGACTATGTTGATGGGAGAATCCCTCCTGCAGCGCTATTGTGATCTGCCGGCGGGAGGGGGTATGGGGGGGTTGCCTTCCCAGCTAGCAAAACACAATGATTTCTCTTGCTGTACCAGCTTTGCTAGCAACTATGGCCACCAGCATTAGTCGATCGTAAAAAATTACAGGCTGGTTGTACCCAAGTCAATCAATGGATCGACTTGAGTGCAATCAGGCTGCAAATACATGGATCAAATCTCGACCAGTCCCTGCTGAACAGACTAAATTTCCATTCATATATGGTCGGCTTTAGAGGCATCTTATTATTTTGAAACACACGATGTTGGTAGCAGATATGTTCATACATGGGAAGAAATAAAGTAAAGAAGAAACTCATTTGACATTTTAAGAAAAGGAACGCATAGCCTGAAAATTTGCCTCCACCTTTGTGAAAAATTAGACACTGTATACAGAGGGAAGCCAAAAAACCTTTTTCTGTGGTATACCTTTTCTAAGGTTTTAACCTCCTTAGCAGTATTCCCGAGTGTGGCTCGGGGTGGATTTTCAGTACCAAGAGCGGTAACCCCGAGCCACACTCGGGCTTGCATCGCTGGATCCAGGCAGCGCTACTCACCTTGTCCCCTGGATCCAGCGATGTCCCCCGCCGTGTCTGCGGGCTGTGTCTGCCGCTCCGATGCCTCTGTGTGCCGGGCTCCGTTCCCTGTGAGCGTTGCATCGCACGGGGACGGAGACCGGCGGGAAATTCAAAACGTGAAACACACAGCATACATACAGTACACTGTAATCTTATAGATTACATTACTGTATGAAAACATTTCACATCACCTTTGTCCCTAGTGGTTTGCCCAGTGCCCTGCATGCACTTTTATATAATAAATGTCATTCTTTCTGCCTGGAAACATGAGAATGTCCATGGCAACCAATAAGTGTCCCTTTACGTCAAAAGTGGTTTTTGATCAGCTAGAAAACACCGATAGTAAATAAGAATCATTTGCAGAATTGAGTGATACTGATTTTTGAGGAAATTTATCATCAGAAACTGAAAGTGACGACAGCGACAATTCTCCAACTGAGCAAATTTCTGCGTTTTTGGTTTGATTACATTATTGAATAATTTTATTACTATTATATTATTATTTTTGATAATTATGTTTAGTTATTTATTATATTATAATTTATGATTTCATTTTTCAAACTTTTGCATACCCGGGATGTCTACTAGACTGTTGTTTGGACAGATTTAAGTGAGTTATTCCTAAGAATTACAGGCCTACAATATAAAACGCCAAATTTTCATGCAAAATAATTGTACCGCTTTCAGCAATAAATTCCAGACTCAGTCATACCGCCAGGGAGGTTAAGTAAGCCTTGTCTAACACATGGGGGTTGATTTACTAAAGCTGGAGAGTGCAAAAACTGGTGCAGCTGTGCATGCTAGCCAGTCAGCTTCTAACCTCAGCTTGTTCAATCAAGCTTTGACAATAAAACCTTGAAGCTGATTTGTTTCTGTGTGGAGCTGCGTCAAATTTTGCACTTTCAAGCTTTAGTAAATCAACCCCACAGTACCCAATACTGCATGGTTAAATTTTTCTAACTGGCATTGAGGTGGCTATGATTAAGTACTAGTAAGCGTGAAACACATTAGACCTTCTTCATCCCTCTTGCTGTACCTGCTTTGCTGATTTTACAAACCATGGACAATAAAGGTGGTTTCTAGGATGTGTAGCTATCCAGTAGTTTTTCATGGCATTGGGGTGAGTCTGTAGGTTTTCTACATCTATGCAATGCTTGACTTAACACAGCAATTGAGATGAAAACTGGAAAACTGCAAATAATAGAATATGCAATTATGCTGCATTGTTATCAGTCTGGACAAACTCATAAATAATTACTCCTCTAAAGGTCCTTTCTTATGCCCAATAGCTTTTGCATGTCTACCAGCAGATTCAAGGCTTTAGTTACTAGATACAAAGCCTAATACGTTTACACAAAGGAGCAGAAAGATCATTTAAAAAAAGTAAAAAGGTGATTATTTCACTACGCTGTCTACGATTACATTTAAAACAAATTTAAAGTGTATTAAACCACAAAGGTCAAATGCAAGAGACCTTTTTTTTAAACAAGGATAAGCATAAATATCTGTTTAGAGCAGTAACTGGCCAGTGACCAATCAGATTTCAACTTTCATCAACTCCAGGTGGGGACAAATAATAATAATGAATCAATGTCTGTGGATAATAGCACTTTAAAATTGCTACAATTATTCCTAGAGCTGAAAGAACACTTGCATTTTTCTATGAAGTATATGACTTTCAGTTCTACTGGTGAGTTCTATATGAGCTTCTTTTTATAATGTAGTTTTGAGTGTTAACATGCTATAGTAATAAAAGACAAACATTTATTGTCTTTTCAGAATTCAAGCTCAGGTGTTTAAAAAAAAAGGTAACTCTGGATTTAATAAACAGTATTCAACCAGGTAAGCAGTTGCATTACCACAAATGGTTTATTGATAGGAAACCCATATTGAACCTGGGCACTGGCATTAACAATGCCTGCCCAAACTACTTTAATGCTTTGTGATCATTGATTCTTATACCAGAGACTATGGGGTTGATTTACTAAAACTGGAGAGTGCAAAATCTGGTGCAGCTATGCATGGTAGCCAATCAGCTTCTAACTTCAGCTTGTTCAACTAAGCATTGGCAATAAAACCTGGAAGCTGATTGGTTTCTATGCAGAGCTGCACCAGATTTTGCACTCTCCAGTTTTAGTAAATCAACCCCTAAGTCTCAACATATTTTAGTTCATTGCAAGTGAAAATGATAAAACTTAAAGAGGTGAAATGACAGATGCTTACCGACACTTGAGTTGAGATCCCCATTGTCAGAGTCTGCCCCGTGTTGTGTATTGCTGCCATGATAGTTGCTCATAGCTTCTAACTTGATTTTTTTAACCTTCATTGCTTCAGCTATTGCAGCGTTGGTAGCAGCGGCTGCTGCAGCAGCTGCTGCTGTTAGACCTAGAAGAGATTTATAAAAATATATGTATGCAGATGAAAATGTTTCAGTACAGATTAAGAAAGTATAACATTTGTGTGTAGGCCAAGCAATTCATAAATACATAACAAGAGTATTAGTATATGTGTTCCAAGTTCAAATCTAGCCAAAATATTTTCTGCTGGTTGTTGATGGAAAGGGTAAGAGCTGGAACTGTAGAGAGGTTTCTATTGTTATCTGTGTCTTTGCTGGGGAGATTTATCCTCACTTCTTGCCCCAGCGACATCAAGACAATAAATTAGAGGATATGTGTGCCACTAGGATAGGAAAGCACAGAGAGCAATAAAGATCTGGCCATTTTTTTTACTCTTCTAAATAAGGTTGCTTTTGTTGCTGTTTATGTCCTCAACAGTTAGACACCCTGTAACCAAGGACAAAAAGTGAGGGTAAATCTCCCCAATGGGGACACAGATAGCAATACAAATGACAATTAGTACCTCTGTACAAAATGAAACCAGAAAAGGTTGGAGTGAAGCTTTAAACAACAATTGACTTAGAAAGGGAAAATAATTGGCTCTCACTTGAAGTTATGCTTAATAAGTTGGCAATTAGATATTGGAACTCTTTGTTGGAAAATGCAGATTTATATGTGTATGTAATCACTCCTATGATGCATACATGACAGCTTATGCTAAATGTGCTTAGAAGACCTCAGTCTAACTATTAGAAGAGAAGCAAAGGCAAACATGTGGCATTACTACGCAGTCTTGGTTCCCAACCATCTGATAGGCAGATGGCATAAGTCTGATTCTACAGCTGAAATGTGGTGGCACATCGTTTAAAACCTTGTTTGTATTCTAAGTGTTACTAGAGCCATATTGATATACACAATACATCACAGTATTATTGGAACCATCTTGTTAGTTTCAATCATAAATGCTTGCAGTCTTGATTTAATCTCTGAGGAATTGCTTTCCTGACTGTCAAAACAATATTTTTAGCCAAATCAAATTGAATATTTTCTAAGCTTCAGGAATGTTGTCGATCTAATAGCCAACAGCTATATGTATTGTTCTAATGGTAATAGCATTATCCAGAAGTCATAATATAATTTGCTTCATATAAATTTTTGGATATGTACTCATATGTATATATTTTTTTTTAATCAATGCGCAGTACCTTCAACACAGATAAGCTTTCTTGTTTGTTTATTTAACCACTTGCCAACCGTGCTATAGCCGAATCATGGCTACAGCGTAGCCGGCTAGTTCTGGGACACGTCATATGATGACGTCCCGCAATTCAGTAATCGGTATCAGAGAGTACTTGAAAAAGTATCCGTATTTGTACTCAGTCTTAAAAAAGTGGTATTGTGACAACCCTACTGATTATCAGTGTCCTGATTATTGGTGCAGTCCCAACAGTGCCCAACAGTGCTGCCAATCTGTGCCCACAAGTGCTGCCAATCTGTGCCCACCAGTGCTGCTAATCAATGCCCACCAGTGCTGACAATCAGTGCCCATAAGTGCTGCCAATCAGTGCCCATCAGTGCCTCCTCATCAGTGTCACCTATCAGTGCCTCCTACCAGTGCAAATCAGTGCTACCTACCAGTGCCCATCAGTGCCATCTATCAGTGCCCATCAGTGCCACCTATCAGTGCTGACTATCAGAGTCGCCTCATCAGTGCCCACCAGTGCTGCCTCATTAGTGCAGCCTATCAGTGCCCATTAGTGCCCATCAGTGCAGCCTATTAGTGCCTATCAATGCAATCTCATCAGAGCACATCAGTGAAGAGAAACATTGCCTGTTTGCAAAATTTCATAAACTGTGAAAATGTTTTTGTTTTTCAAAAATGTCAGTCTTTATTCATTTATTTAGCAAAAAATAAAAAACCCAGTGGTGATCAAATACCATCAAAAGAAAGCTCTATTTGCGTGAAAAAAATGATAAAAATTTTGTTTGGGTACAGTGTTGCATGACTGGTTGTGTACAGTGTTGCATGATTGTGCAATTGTCATTCAAAGTGACAGAGTTGAAAGCTGAAAATTGGCCTGGGCAGGAAGGGGGTAAAAGTGCCCAGTAGGCAAGTGGTTAAATGACACATAACAGATCAGCTGAGTTTTGCTTTTGGTGAGTTAATATAAAAACACATACACAGGTAGAAGAAAACACAGTAAATTATAGCTATTCAGAACAAAACATTCAACAAATCTAAAGGTTTTTCCAACATTCTACTCTACACCCTTCTCTTAGTGTGCTGCTGCGCTCAACAGCTCATCTAGAAATCAGCTTAGTCAACAGAGCATATGCCAGTTAGGAAAAGAATGAGTACATTTAAATTGGCACCTCACATTTAAAACTGATAAAACCACCTCAATATCACCTAACAGGATTCAGAGGCAAGGCATTGCTTGAAAGACATCCTGCTGTAATAAAGGTACACCAGTGCTCAAAATCTACTTTAAAATTACATCACATGATTAGATGTTTCATGACCCTGGTCTAAAAATCACAATTTACAATCCATATTTCAGCATATATAATAAAATACATCAATGCAAAAAATGCATATATCTATAAAATGAATATGAATATACTAGCTAAAGTTGTATATAAAGCACATGCTTAAGCAGCAGCCAAGTTTTAAAACAATTTTTGGGATTCATAGCTACCCAACTACAGCCACAAGCTTAGCATACAACTCGGTCCGCAAAACATGACAAAATACTAAAAACCAATATAAACCTACTTACAAATAGCAGTTACACATGCAATAAATAACAAAATATACTATATCTTTTTCTTGTTAAGTAATGAATAGATTTTCATTACTTGGACGGATCATCATCCCCATTGCTGGGAGTACTAAATGATTGTAGGTTAATGCTAATTTAAGGCTTATAAATAAAAATGTAGCTTACTAATATGCAAAATAAGTATATATTTTTTTCAAGGTCAAATCCATGTTTTATATCCCCACCATATCATATGTAGCTTAAAATAAAATATTCCATTCCAACATAGATATACTGTAACTATAGTTTCACAGGAATACTGTTGTCCTATGGTTATATAAAAAAAATAATATATTGTTGAATGAAATCATATTTAAATTAGGATGTCTAAGTTTATTGTGCCTGTTCCTAAATGGCTGATCTTTTAGGTGGATTTAAAGTGATTTATGCTTTGCTTATTTATAAATTGGTAATAGTAGGTGCTAATTAAACAGGTTCAGTAATTACTTTAAGATATTACTCCTCCTTTGGTCAATTATCAGGGCTGGATTTACAATTTGGCACAACAGGCTTGTGCTTATAGGTGGCATAGACAAATAGACTGCATTTCCCTCTATAGTTATAGGTCAAACATTTTTGTTCTGTGTTCAGTAGACATTCTTTTCATTTAGGCTGATTTATACAGTCACGTTATTTTAGCCTGGGTAAGGACCAGAAAACAAGAAAATGTTCTGTGCTAAAAAAAAAAGGTGGTATGACTAAAGGCTACAGTGATAAAAATCTGGCCCTACCCATTCCAATATAACAGATAATTTGACTTGATGTATCTAGGTTGGGTCATTCCAGAAAACTACTTTCACTTGTGAAAAGCCCCCAAGGATAATTGCATCTTTGTTAAAAAAAAAAGATTGTTGCCAATCTCTTCCATGATAGGAACCATAAAACTGTAATTTATACAAAGAATATTCTGCACACTGAGCAAGGTAGTCTGAAAAGAGGCACATGAAAAGTTCTGGCAGCTGTAGGAGTAAGGAAACCTTGCAAGAGTTTAGCCAAGTCCAGAACATTACCCCACCCCATGCGATCCTGGCTGGCCATTTATGAACTAAAATTATAAAGCTGAAAGTATGAGAAGGTGCCTTCTTTTTATAAATCTGTCTTCTAGACTTAATAATAATGACAACTTGAAGTTAACAGAGCACAAGTTAAAGAAAGAGAAAGGTAAACTGCAGGGGCGTTGCTAGGTCTACAAAAGATCTGGGGCTAGAGCCCATAGCAGCAAAATAAAGAAAGTCATACACTTGAGTGGGCATACACATGTATATAATATACATGTGTGTGTGTGCATATATATATATATATATATATATATATATATAGTTACATGCCTGAGTGTGGATTCCCCTTACATCAGGGTCCCCAGAGAGACATACCTGCTAATTGCAGAACTGCACCCACCCGGTAAGAGACTCGGGGCTATGGGCCCCAGACTCGGGGCTATAGCCCCAATAGCCACCCCCTAGCAACGCCCCTGGTAAACTGTCATATCTGAGAGTTTTTTTGCATTTGCCTGGACATATTAAAGGTACTTATGTTTTAAAGTTATCTTTACAAATCTGATACTCTCTTTTATGTAATCAAATTACCCCCTTGTCTGAAAAATCTGTCACATGGACAAGAAGTGAACAGAATCTGTAATGAAGACAATAGACAGCAATAAAAATTCTGACAGGTGTTTTACTTGCCCTCCACTTTAATAAGTGTCCCCATTAGAGACACTTTTCTTCACTTAGGGAATGAAGTAAAAAGAAAGTTGTCATTGGGCATAAAGGCTTCAATTATAAAGGCATTTTTTAAATTAAAATAATATACATGGTATACTTACCTGCTTTGTGCAATTGCACAGAGCGGCTCTAAACCTCCTCTCCAGGGGTCAACTGCTGGTGCTCTAGGTTCCTCCTCTTCTGAGTGTGCCACCATAGCAATCTGCTTGTTGCGAGGCACGTGTGTAGGTTTGCTCCTGAGCTGGGATGTGTGCATCTAAGGATACGCAAAGCACAGCTTGGGGTGCCCCCCGTTCCCTTCTCACAGCATTTGATTAACAGCAACAGGAGCCAATGGCTCCCACTGCTGCCTCTGAGTTATTATTATTATTTCAGGTACTTATAGAGTGCTGTCAATTTACACAGCACTTTATATATATATATATTGTACATTCACATCAGTCCTTACCCTCAAAGAGCTTACAATCTAAGGTCCCTAACTCACATTCATACACATACTAGGGCCAATTTAGACAGGATCTAATTTTACCTACAGCATGTCTTTGGAGTGTGGGAGGAAACTGGAGTACCTGGAGGAAACTCACGTAGGCACATGGAGAACATGCAAACTCCAGGCAGGTAGTGTCCTGTTTGGGATTCAAACCAGCGACCCTTTTGCTGCCCTTATCCACTACACCACTGTGCCACCCAGTTATGTAAGAAGACAAACAGCAGCACTGCTGCAAATGGGCAAAGCATTGGATCAAGAGAGTGGTGCTGCTGATGGGGAGCTGACCATGGAAGGATTTTTACCTTTTAAAGTGATTGTAAAGCCTTGCTTTTTTTTTTTAATAACAAACATGTTATACTTACCTGCTCTGTGCAGGACCTCTTCTTAGGTCCTCCTCTGGTGTTCCTGGCTCCACCTCCTCGCCAAATGCCCCCACAGCAAGCTGCCTTCTATTGGGGCACTCATGCGTGCCCCCGCCTGAACCCCACTCTGAGTCACCATAAGACATACAGAGCTTGGCTCTACCCACTGCTCCCTTGTCAATGGCTCTGAGTGACAGTAGCAAGAGTCTATGGCTCATGCTGTTGTATCTGAGCCAATCAGGCACGAGAGACCTAGAAGAGCCTCCTATACACCGCGTGATCAAGATCGGTCTCAGGTAGGTATTTAGGGAGGGCTGCGGATAGAGCTGCATGCAGATGGTTTATTTACTTTACTACATAGAATGCAGCAAGGTAAAAAACCTTTTGCCTTTACAAACACTTTAAATTGAATTAAAAAAAAAAACCTTTACAACCACCTTAAACCCCATAGAACTATGTAATCTTCCCACTGCTATCCAAAAAAGAAAATTACATGTATAGTAAAATATTTTGTAGAACGGACCAATCCAGTCCTAATGACTTCACTACTCTTTTAGTATTTGTTCAGAAATATAAAACTAGCACAAATTAAAAGAAAAATTAAAACATTAGTTCTTTTGGTAGTTTAACTGAATGAATAACACACATAAGTGTTTCTATGATTTTGAAAAGATGCCAAGACTGAAAAGGCAAAATTGTCTTCAAGAAGAAACTAGAAAATTGTTCCAAGCAAACATTTAGAAACATGCATAATACATGGGCTAAAATTATCATTCTACACATTGATATTTCCATAAAATGTGTGTGCATTTACCACCAATTGGTAGCAAAATATAAAAACCTGCTCTAAATTGGAAAAATGTAGGTGAACATACAAATATGTATAGCAAATAATCAAGACAGGACATCTATGTCTAAATAATCTGAGCGAATACCTACATACATTGATTTTTGCAAAGGGCATGCAGAAAGGAGAAACTAAAACAAACATTTTTTTTTTTTGCATTCTCATTGGGTTTATTTGCAATATCGGTCTTAGTGCTATAGTTTTGAAAGACCTCAACTGTTATTTACATATCCAGGGATGCCAAGCAACTTTGCACACTTGACTTATTAAATGTCTTCCCTTGTGCTTTGAAACCTGTCATCACCAACCTGGCAATTGTATTGTTTACATCTATCCTGTTTGTGTCTGCACTGTAGCTGCAGAAATTGAGTGAGAGCAAGGAAGACATCTGCCTGTATGAATAAAGCCAAACTCCAGCCCAAACATTTTTTTTTAGTTTTAAGCAAAGTGGGGAAGTGATGGAACCTCATGTGTTGTGTGTTTGCTGCTCTATGTGATCCACCTCACTCTTGACATTATAGCCGGATATAGATGGATCAAAATTCATCTTGTTCAACTGGGACCAGCCGAATATAAATCCATTTATGGGCAGGGAGGTTGTTCTATGAATTGACTTCTGTACAACCAGCCTGTTGGGTTTTTCCTGAATGATCAGTGCTGCAGGCTATAGCCAGCAGCACTAATCAGTGTGTTCTGAGAGCAGATAAATCTCCCCGCTGTCAGAACACAACAGCAGGCTGTTTGTACATAAGTCAAATTATGCAATGCATACTAGCTCATTATGCCTTTGTCTTTTTTTTTTTTTGTTTTGTTTTTTTGCAGAGGTTTACAACCTCTTTAATTTCAATAATAATGGTAAACAGGGCAAATAGAGAGGATGAAGCTACCTAATGGTGACACAGACAGCAACAAAAACTGACAGGTGTTTTAATTCCTCTCCACTCTACCCAAACCTGAAAAAAAGTTTTCCCTTTGTCCAGTCCAGTCGGAACTTTTTTGGATAGCATCTGGAAGGATCAAAAACTCAGGTTGTTACCCAGATTTGACCTTCCTTTATTCTACTAAAGAAAAAAAACATGTACAGTATTTCTTACTGTCTAGTGAAACCTTTGTCACTAAGTCATTAAAGCGATACTAAAGGTTCACTTTTTTTTTCCTTAAAATAACTAACGTCATACTTACCTCCTCCGTGCAAGGGTTTTGCACAGAGTGGCCCCAATCCTACTCTTCTGGGGTCCCTCAGCGGCGCTCCTGGCTCCTCCCCACATTGAGTGCCCCATCAAAGAAGCACTGTACTTGGGGGCACCCAAGCGGGCGTCCGCCCAAATCCTGTTGCTGCATCCATTGACACAGACAGCAGGACTCGGCCGCATTCCCCGTCTAGCGCATCACTGGACTTGATTAACAGCAGCAGGAGCCAATGGTGAAGGTGAAAAACCAGAAGGGTTTACAACCCCTCTAAAGACATTCTTCGACCTGTTTGAAAAAATTAAAAGTCAGCAACTTCAAATTATTTTAATAAAAGGACACCTGTCCAGGGATCCAGCTTTATCCTCACCCGTACCAAGTCTTCGTCAGTCTTTAGGTCCCCAGCTCTGGGCTTGTTTACTATGGGAAACTGGCTGTAATGCCTTGCAGCTTCACAGCTGGCTTCCCAATGCACAGGTCCGAGTCACACTACTCTTGGTGAATGGTCCCATAGCCTTCTAGGACCTAAGACGAGTCCCAGAAGGTTGCAGCCGGGGGAACAGTAGAAGGGGGAGGTTGTTGTGCATACAGCGAAGTGGAAATTCCCCTTTCGGATGAAGTTCTGCTTTTAAGTGAGGAGAACACTCTAACAGTCCTGAATAGCAAAGAAAACCTGACAAGGATTTTAATTCTTCCCCGCTTTATGGGAAAAAAAAAGTTTTGTCTAGACAAACACTGGCCTATGGGTATACCAGGATCTTACACACTGTTATATATGTCTTTTTTACTGTTAGTGGATCCTCCTGATCTGTTTTTCCTAGCACGCTGACAATGTTAGTAGAAGGAAGTTTTAAACTACAGTCAGATGTATTAAGTTTACCCTGGAGATAAGGCTTAGATGACTGTAAAAATATGCACCGTGTACAATTTCTTTCTCTTCTGCATGAACATAACAAGATGTACAATGACATATTTAATACATTTAGTCACACATTTGTCTTATAGTGAGTCTGTTAATTGGTGTTTCTTTTTATACCACAACTTATTATGTTTTTAAGCAGGCTGCTGTTAAAAATATAAAAATATAGTAGATGTATAGAACAACAATTCTACAAATGTTCAAGTTAACATTTCTACAACATACAAGATCAGTGCATTCACAGAGAACACTCTACCTATTGCATTATACATTTAATGTGTAACCTTGTGAAAGATCATAAATTGTTACTTTATCTAATCAAAGTAGACCTAATAATGTAGAAGGGCAAAGGTTTAATTTTGTGAAGTATTATTTTACACTAAGTTTAGTACAAAAAAACTACAAGGGGAAAGAGGCAAGCAAACCAGTAATAAATGATCCTTTATAGCCTAGGGCATTGGCCTAGTTAATAAACTTTCATTGAAGGTTTCTTTCAACTGTTCCGGACAATGAAGTAGAAAAAAAAATCTTAAATTACAGCCATGTGTGAGTTTTAAGGCCCCATTCCTTTTATCTCCACCTCCACAGTTTAGTTAAAAAAAGAAAAAAAGATAAATGAGATATGTAATTGATTCTGCTGACTGAAAAGCTTTGTGTAGAACAAATACAGCAAAATAATATATTCTTAAGACCTAACTAAAAATACATCCATTCAGACATGTTATCATTTTTTATCACTCTGATATCAGAAAACATTCTGAAGCCACCCTAGGAAGTTCTGATACCTTTTCATCTTATGGAACTGGGAAATGGAATACATGTTACAATTGCTATGAATATTAATAATTATGATTATTACTGTTATTACTATCATTATTATTATTATTAGTTAGTTGACTTGGCTCCAAATAAGTCTGAAGGCAGTTAGAGTGTGAAGGCAATTAGAGGGCTTCAAGGATAATTGTCCCACAGACACAGCAGATCAGAGATCAGGGTACAGGGCTGTTGTGATTGGCAATGTGATCACAAGTCTGACTGCAATGATACAGCCTGTAAAGCGTTCCTCTCACAACGCTCACTCGGCTGTGTGAGTTTTAACCCCCTCTAGCTTTAACCTCCTCAATGCTGGATTACTGCACCGCAACCATATGTGGTAATTACAGCAAGGTCCCATTCATTGAATGGGTTGCGCTCAGCAGACTGTAATGCCGGCTGAGCACAACAGGGTGTATAATTCTTGCCATGGCATGTGTACACCTCCAGCTACTACCTTACCAGCTAAAGGAGGAGGGGGTGAGGGGAAGTAAAAATGTGGCCCAACTGCAGAGTTTTACTACCCCCCAACCACAAGTGTACACAAGCCCTTAGACACTCACCACACCATTGCAGCCAGTCACATATTTATATATATATATATATATATATATTTATATATATTTAACCACATACCCACTGGGCACTTAAACCCCCTTCCTAGCCAGACCAATTTTAAGCTTTCAGTGCTCTCACAATTTGAATGACAATTACTCAGTCATGCAACACTGTACCCATGCAAAACTTTCATCCTTTTTTCACACAAATAGAGCTTACTTTTGGTGGTATTTAATCACCACTGGGTTTTTTATTTTCTTGAACTATAAATGAAAAAAGACCAAACATTTCTGTTATAAAAATTTGCAAATTAGTAATTTTTCTTCATAAATTTTTTCCAAAATTTATACTGCTTCATGTCTTTGGTAAAAATAACTCAAATGAGTGTATATTATTTGGTCTTTGTGAAAGTTATAGCGTCTACAAGCTATGGTGCTATTCACTGAGAATTGATCACATTTGATATACTGAAGGCCTATCTCATTTCTTGAGACCCTGAGTGCCGGTTCACACAGGGGCAACTTGTCAGGCGACATAGTCACATGGACACACATGGACGTTTATTGTCATTTAACAGTAATGGCATTTATGGGCTGTTATCTGAACGCCCTGAATTGGTGTTCAAGAGTCGTTCTTCTGACCACAAAGAACACTGGAAGCTTAAAAATGCTGATAAACACTGATAAATGCTCAAAAACACTCAAAAACATTGCTCAGCAGCATTTTTGGTAGTTTTGGATCCATTGAAAAAAAAAAACGCTAGTGCATTAAAACTGATAAAAGCTGAAAGGCTCACTACAAAACTGCTGACGTTTTTAGATAGTTTTTAACATCCAGTGTGCATAGAGCCTTAACCACTTCAGCCCCGGAAGGATTTCCAGCTTTAGGACCGGAGCCCTTTTTGTGATTCGGCACAGCGTCGCTTTAACTGACAATTGCGCGGTCGTGCAGCGTTGTACCCAAACGAAATTTGCGTCCTTTTTTTCCCACAAATAGAGCTTTCTTTTGGTGGTATTTGATCACCTCTGCGTCATTTCTGATCGCCGCTATAAACAAAAGAACAGCGACAATTTTGCAAAAAAACCCAAATTTCTTACTTTTTGCTAAAATACAAATCCAAAAAAAAAATATAAAAAAACATTTTTTTTCACCGTTTTTGGCCGATTTATATTCTTCCTCATATTTGCGATAAAAAAATCGCAATCGTGTTTATTGATTGGTTTGCGCAAAAGTGGTTTACGGATGATGAGAATTCATTTTTGGGGTTTTTATTTTTTTTTTATTTTTTACTAGTAATGGCGGCGATCTGCGATTTTTAGCGGTACTGCGATATTTCAGCAGACATGTCGGAACATTTTGACACTTTTTTGGGACCATTGGCATTTATACAGCGATCAGTGCTATAAAAATGCACTGATTACTGTGTAAATGCCATTGGCAGTGAAGGGGTTAACCTGCAGGGGGCGCGCTAAGGGTTAAGTATGTTCCCTGGGTGTGTTCTAACTGTATGGGGGCTTGCCTAGCTGGGGAAGGGAAGTGGTCACAGCCTTCACGTACAGGAAGGCTGTGATCACAGCCCTTCCCCCTCACACAGAGCGGAGGTCCGTGTTTACTTACACGGACCTCCGCTCCTTCACTCCGGGGGGGGCATCGCGGGTGGCCGGCGGCAATCGAAGCCGCCGCACCCGCTCCCTGGCTCCCCCGAACACAGTGAGCGCGTGCGCGCCTCCGGCGGCGCGCGCGCGCTCACAGTGGCTCTGTATCGCGGCCGCTGTCGTATGACGGCGTTTTGCGTTACAGAGCCACTTTGTCGCCGTCAATTGCCGATCAGCGGTCGGCAAGCGGTTAAACAACTTTTGAAAACAGAAAACTGACATTTCAATTAATTTTATCCAATCAGGTACAAGCAATTAGTCTACATGCACACTGGATGTTATGAAAAAACGCAATTTTATCAGTGTTTTGTATTGTTGTCAATGCGCGTTTTTCCGCGCTAGCTTTCAGCAGCGTTTCTCTGCCTCTATTCAAAATCAATGATTCCCTTTGGGAGCCCATTGATTTGAATAGAAGTCACACCAGAAGTCAGATCATGATGAATTTGAAGGGGGACCCTGCAAAAAATGTTTTAAAAAAATTGCGTGGTGTTCCCCCCAAGACGATACCAGACCTGGTCTGGTATGGATTTTAAGGGGGAACCCCAATGCCAAAAAAATGACGTGGGGTCCCCCCCAATATCAATACCAGAGCATGCAGCCTGGCAGGTCAGGAAAGGGAGGGTTTAGCGATCACCCCACCCCCCTCCTGGACCATACCAGCCCGTATGCCCTCAACAAGGGGGGCTGGGTGCTTTGGGGGGGCCACCCCAAAGCACCTTGTCCACATGTTTATGAAGACAGGGGCCTCTTCCTGACAACCCTGGCCGTTGGTTGTTGGGGTCTGCGGGCGGGGGCTTATCGGAATCTGGAAGCCCCCTTTAACAAGGGGCCCCCAGATCCTGGCCCCCCACACTATGTGAATAAGTATGGGGTACATTATACCCCTACCCATTCACCTAAAAAAAGTGCAAAGCCCCCTCAGAAGACAGAAGACCCTGCAAAAGAGCAGAAGAAAGAAGACGCCGTAGAGGGAGAAGAGCAAGAGATGAGAAGATGCCAGAGCTGATTTAATAAAACATTTTAAAAACCTGTGTAGTGTTTTTTTTTACACTTTTTTTAGGTGAATGGGTAGGGGTACAATGTACCACATACTCATTCACATAGGATGGGGGGACGGGTTCTTGTTAAAGGGAGCTTCCAGATTCCGATAAGCCCCCGCCCACAGACCCTGACAACCAATGGCCAGGGTTGTCAGGAAGAGGCCCTTGTCCTCATCAATATGGGGACAAGGTGCTTTGGGGTGGAGGGCGCAGCCCCCCCCGCCTCAAAGCACCCACCTCCCATGTTGAGGGCATGCAGCCTGGTATGATCCAGGAGGGGGGGCGCTGGCTCATCCCCTCCCTTTCCTGACCTGCCAAGCTGAATGCTCGGATAAGGGTCTGGTGTCGTCTTGGGGGGGAACCCCACACAATTTTTTTTTTCATTTCACTTCAGCACACAAGCACACAAGATCATCATGATCCGACTTCTGGTGCGACTTCTATTCAAATCAATGGGCTCCCATAGGGAACCATTGCTTTTGAATAGAGGCAGAGAAATGCCTGATGAGGCTTAATGCTGTGTATACAATATCAAGCTGCGTTTTTGAGCATTTATGTGCTTTCAACGTTTTTTGTGGTCACAAGAACGACTCCTGAACGTGACTTTCGGTCGTTCAGACAACAGCCCATAAACGCTACTGCTGATAAACGACAATAAGCATACATGTGTGCATGGACACGTAGGATAACATAGTGGAGCATATATGGGTTCTTAAAAAAAAAAACAATAGTTTATCAGCTTCAGTGTGCATGGAGCCTTACATGCAAAATAACATGACTTTAAAAAGTTTGTCAGTTCAAAGTACCTGTTGCTGGTAAATTTTAAAAAGTAGTGACAATACTGTTGATAGTTCTGTATTTTAATGAGCAAATTATGCCCCTACTAGTGCATATTTGTTCAGTAGATCAATTTGGATTGCTAATGGGAACTTGTTTTGCTACTAACAAAATCTATTAACATTATGCTTAGTAAGGTTTTAATATTATGCCTTTACAACAACTTTAAAATAGAATATTTTTTAATAAATTATGCTGTGTACAAAATGTACTTACTTTTTTGGCCATTCTTCTCTTGCAGATAGATCATAGATCATGCAGGATAGTATATCACTCACTATACTTCCAGTCCACTGAGGCTATAAGGACTAAGGCTCTCCTAAACAAAAGCTGTTCTGCCATTTATCTGCTCCCCTCTCTCCTTGTCCATTCACAGAATGCTGTTGCTAGCTTTTTTCTGAAAATGCTGGCTGCCTGGCTTAGTCAGTTTTCCATACTTTGGAGGTACAACAAGTAACTGTGAGTATTCCTTAACTGTATATATATTTAGAAACAGTGACTCACAAATTGGTTAAAGCAAAAAGTTTAGCACAATAGCCAGGACACTACAACGTAATTCCCAAAAGGAAAGGTCAGCACTGGCAGCCTACATAATTCTTTCATAATGGGCGTATTGGATAGCACTTTCTCCTGCCAGCAAAAGGGTCGCTGGTTCAAATCCCAACAACGACACTACCTGCCTGGAGTTTGCATGTTCTCCCTGTGCCAGTGTGGGTTTCCTCCGGGTACTCTGGTTTCCTCACACACTCCAAAGACATGCTGGTAGGTTAATTGGCTCCTGTCTAAATTGGCCCTAGTATGTGTATGTATGAATGTGAGTTAGGGACCTTAGATTGTAAGCTCCTTGAGGGCACGGACTGATGTGAATGTACAATATATGTGTAAAGCGCTGCGTAAATTGACAGCGCTATCTTAGTACCTAAAATAAATAAATACTCTTTCAAAGGAAGCAATACTGAGAAAAATAAAGTGACAGGCATTATAAGAATGCTAGTTACTTGGCAGTCTCTGCCTTTAAAGCGGTAGTAAACTGCAGTAAAAGAAAAAAAAGCCCCTACAAGGCAATGGCATAATATGCTAGTATGCATCACATACTAGCTAATTATGAAATACCTTAGAACGAAGCCCTCCAGTAGTGCACCGTCATTGCTGACAGGGCTTCTATCTTCCCCTGGTCTTCCTTCAGGGTTTGCAGGTTCCAGCCGTATGAGTGGTTGGGACCACATTGACGTCACTCCTGCACATGACGTCACTATATGCGTGTGGGAGCCCTCAGCTCTGCCACTGATCTTGGAAGGTCCGGCATACCGTGCTGGACCTTCAGAACGCATGCGGCAGTGATGTCACCGGCTGCATCCTGTGTGACTATCTCCTAAGCACTGCAAGTTTAGGAGATATTCGTTGAACCTACAGGTAAGCCTTATTATTGGCTTACCTGTATGTACAAGTTAAAAAAACGACTTTACTACCGCTTTAATACTTTCTCAGGCTTTAACCTAGGTGACGTATGCAGATTAGAAAGTCGGAGTGAAGTCACAGCTTCTGACAATAATAATGTGATTATTGCAGATCAGTATTGAAGAGAGTGGGGATGATTTACTAAAGGAGAAGAGAAAGCTAACCTTGTGAAATGAATGCACACAAAGCTTAGTGGATGAGGCAAAGCTGTGTTTTTTTTAATCAACCTAGGAAAAACATGTTTCTTACATTTTCTTCACATATAGTTTGCTGTATTTACTAACCTTGTAAAGTAAATGGTTAGTGAATGGCCTCTACTGTTTTGGTACAGCCTCTATATTCTCTCAGTACAGGTCTCCTTTAAGATGAGTTATAATAATAAAAAAATGCCAGCCAGTAGAGGCTCAACTTTCATTAAATATCACAAGTTCTTTTATTTCATATACGTGCCCCTTCTAATCATTATTTTGGATTTTTGCTAATGTTCCCAGTTAATCATCAGGTTGCAATTTGTACTTTATTATTTGTTATTTACGCTAAGCTATCTTCATCCAGAAATAATGCCAGATCTTAAAATGACATTGCTGGGAATGGAAACAATTTGATCTTATCCAGTTGCACTGTTCTGCTCATTGTATTACAGCATAATGGACATATTGAGATTTCTGGGAACCATGATACAAAACAATTTGTAAACCTGAGCATGTGATGCAATCAAACTCTCTAATATAAACATTCTATTAAGAAAAGGAATGTGTTTGACTTTAAATTATAATACTTGTTAAGGTTTTAAGCTGGCCATAGATGGATTGAAATTAGGCCATTTCAGCAGGGACATGCCAAATTTCGATCCACCTGTGACAGCTCCCATGTAAGAGCAGTCAATCTGAGGACCAACTGGTCTTAAACAGACTTGTTGGAATATTTTGCTTTGATCAGCACTTTAGCTAATCAGCTGTAGTGCTGATCAGTGTACAGGCAGTCCCCGGGTTACAAACAAGATAGGGACTGTAGGTTTGTTTGTAAGTTGAATTTGCTTGTAAATCGGAACAGATACATTTTTTAAGTGTAGCTTCAGCCAAAAAAACTATTTTTAAGTTTTTGGGTAGCATAGGGAAGGGTTAACACCCCTGTAATGTTTGTTTTGCTGTCTATGTTTCTGTTCAGAAGATTTCACCTCACTTCCTGTCCCAATGATAAATGGAATTTGAAAATGTTGGGTTGTTGTGGAAACAAACCTTGGTGATAAAGCATCAGTGGAGACACCTTTTTCCCATAATAACTCTTACAGGAGTGAATTTCCCTTCCTGGGGGGAGATTTCCTCTCACTTCCTGTTGTCTCCCTCCATTTGTAAGTAGGAGACGTTTGTAAGTCGGATGTTTGTAACTAGGGGACCGCCTGTATTCTGACTGTGGGGTAGTCCTCACTGTACAATGGCACACCAGAGAGGATTCCCTCTTCCACCTCGAATGCCTGGATGGGGGAATCAGTTTGTTTTTTTCTTCAGGCTAGCTGATCCATCTATGGCCAGCTTTAGTCTGTTCAGATTAAGGCCTCACGCTCACAGTGCATTGGTTTAAGGGACCCTGAACGCCAGAACTCCTGGCAGAAAAAAAAATGCTTAAAAAATGTGTTAAGTGCCGCATACTGCACACACATTTAGACACATTTAGACCTGTTTGAGCATGCAATGCATTTCACTGGACAGAATATTAATGTATTCTGGCAATTTAGACGCGGTTTGATGTGATTAGACACATTCCACTTTTTTTCTGCTCTTTAGTACCTCTCCTAAATGCACCTTTCAATGTTTTTTTTTGTTTATTTCAGCCTGCAACCACTTCTCTTCTAATATGCCTGTAAATGCCTATGCATACATGGACACATAGCTTACATAGAGGTGATTTCACAGGCTGGAAAAAAAAAAGCAAAAACACACCCACAACAGCTGCATTTTTTAAGCCCTGTGCGCATAAGCCCTAAGGAGTTCTGAATCGTGGGCGGAATAGCTGTGATTCTGCCTGCGATTTGAAATAGCAGCAAATTAAGGAGAGCCTGTGCATTCTCTGTGCATTCCCTGTCACTTTCAATAGCACCCAAAACCTGGTGCGATTTTCCCACGATTCATCGAGCAACAATCCCGGTAAAATCACGCAAACAGAATGGCGGGATGCCTGTCGCCCAAAAGAAGTACAAGAGCTTCTTTTGGGGCGGCAGACTTTCCGCAATTCTGTTTGTGCGATTTTACCGCAATTTTCGCCCGATAAGCCAAGTTGTGAATGGAGCCTAAGTATTGTATACTGTCGATATACTTTACACATGCACATAGTTAGCAAGATATTTGTTTCTATTTTTTCACATTATGAGAGGTAGAATCCAACTCAGTACCTATCCATTGTAACTAAATTCCACATAAGTTTAGGGCTTTTCCCTGTACTTGACGGCAAATGCATTTAGCTAGGGTCACAGGTGGGCATTCTTTATCAAGGACACACTGAGAAGTTTCATAACCCCATCCTGTCGCCATTCAGAGAATACCCTGTATTTTTTTATTTGTGTTTAGTTAATGCAAGGTGTTCTCTGCTGGGAATTAGTGAAGCAGAGGGGCAGGGGATGTCAGAATCTCCACCTTGCCCAACCCAATAGTGGTTGTCTAATATCACATATGTATACTTACATCACGCCAAGCTGGACCAATGCAATGTTGGAAAAATGGATAATTCCTGGGATTCTGTTTTAAGGCTAGACTCTGAGGAAAACCAAAATTGTCCCCTGCACTGCTTAAATGCTCTTTTAGGCCTAGGTTACCAGAAAAAGCAGTTTTACTAACTTGATCCTCCACTCCTGCAGGCTCCCGTTGCACTTCTAGACCAACCCCCACAGCCTCTTCTGCCCTATGTTTTGGCAATTGCAGGTCCTCTGACATTGTCAAGTATAATGCAGGGGCCATAGCCTTTCACTGGACATGACGGTGCTGAGGGACAGTCTGTTGCCAGACAGTAAGGGAGTAGAGGAGAACACAGTCTGGCAGGAGAGAAGGTATAGGGTAAAAATAACAGCTTTTTTCCAATACCCTAGAACTAAACTGCAAAGGAGGATTTTTCCTTTCCCTAGAGATAGGCTTTTAAATATACAAACTGTGAAAACTATTTACTTATTCTGTTTCTTGTTTCTGGTCACCACTAGACCTTTGTGGCTAAATTCAATATACTGTAAGAACTATTGGGGGAAGAGAGTGCAGGGGATGTTAGGGTCATACGACTATATAGTTCAAGAAGCATGAATCCCTTTATCTTTTCTCTTGTTTGTTGGCCTGTTTAGTTGCAAGGAAAGCATAAAGTAGGCAGGATGCAGCCTCCAACAGCAGGTTCTGGCATTAGTTTTTACCAAAATAACTGTAGGATGAGAAGCTTGTACAAGAGGATGTTATCATTCAGGTTGCCAAGGGGAGGATGGTGTCCAAATACAGCTCTGCTCATACAGTATGTACCTGAAACATCTCTAGGTTCTTATAAGGTTGGGATTTGGCCTCCCTTTTGTTGGGGCCAGATTAACCACACCTGCTTTCGTTACTTGAAATGTACAACGTAATTTATATCCCAAAGTGCCCTTTTTTCTGCTTATTTACTTATGCCTTCTTTCTAATTGTCCTTGTTCACACTTGTACACTCAAGGGGGAATTTGTCAAAACTAGAGCAACCAAAATCTGGGGCAGCTGTGCATGGCAACCAATCAGCTGTTATATTTCATTTTCAAAGCTTAAAGGGGTTGTAAACCCTCAACGTTTTTCAACTTAATGCATTCTATGCATTAAGCTGAAAAACCTTCTGTAGTGCAGAAGCCCCCCAGAACCCCCCTTTTACTTACCTGAACCTGATCGTTTCAGCAACGGGGATGAGCACAGCAGCTGCAGCCGCTGTCTTGGGTCCTCATTGGATAGATTGATAGCAGCAGGAGCCATTGGCTCCTGCTGCTGTCAATCAAATGTAGTGACACGGGAGTCAACGGGCGGGGCCGAGTCTTGCTGTCTGTGTCAACAGACGCAGCAGCAGGACTCGGGACCGCGCCCGCATGAGTGCCCCTATTGAAAGAGCTTCTCCGAGGGGGCACTCGAGAAGAGGAGGAGCCAGGAGCGCCGATGGGGGACCCCAGAAGAGGAGGTTCAGGGCCACTCTGTGCAAAACCCTTGCACAGAGGAGGTAAGTATAACATGTTTGTTATTAAAAAAAAAAAAGAACCTTTACAACCCCTTTAACTGAACAAGCTGAAGATAGACACTGATTTCACCACTAGTCACCCTACACTCTAATTCCTACACTCTTTGATAATACAATATGCAATATACATGGGTTTGTTCAGTATACATGTTTTTGTGGCCAAATAACTATTCTTCTCCTATAGAACCGCTCTTCTCCCCTTGCTCAGTCTATGAAAAAAAATTCTTGAAGCTTGATACACATACAAAACATATAATGTCTGCAATATGCCTGAAAAAAAATGCTTAAAAAATAACCAGGAATACACTCTCAAGTCTAAATTGCATCCCACTGCTTCTTTATGGAAAAAAATCAAACCAATTAATGAGAGCAGAAAAATAAAGTAAAAGAATACATAAAGTGGTTGTGTGTCTAAATTACTAACCAGGAAATTGGTAATGAACATATAAATACACATTAAGCATATTTGGAACTAGTCATATCAACTTAAACACATTACTTTTTGAGCCTCAAAATAAGCTTCATTTCCTGTGTCCAAGCAAACATCTTAAGTTTTAGAGCCTCATTTATTATACTGTGGCATAGTCTTTATTTTAGCCATTGTTAACAAGTTCTTAAATTCTTCTACTCAATGCAGAAGCAATTATACTTAAAAAAAAATCAAAAGATAGAGTCCCTAAACCATGTTTGTTATTTTCCCAGTGGAAAATATCTTATGAAGCAAAGAGTGGCTGTGGGAATCCAGAGGAGGAAAAACATACACTATAAAATATAATTAAAAATTGTGGAGGCTGCATATGACAAGAATAACCATAAAAAGCAGACACAAACCAGCTGGCTGTTAACAACTTTTGAGTTATAAAAATATTAAACCTGCTGTAAAGCATTATGCTCAATTTAAATAACCACAAAGCAGGCATTAGGCTTCGATGCTGAGGTTTTGGGAAACATTTTATGGCTGCATAAAATTTAAAAAAAAGATTGACAAGGGATTTAGCCTATAAACCGATTTCTCAATTTGGACTGAAATTCAATAGATTAGTATTCAACTAATGCATTCTGGTACAAGCCTTGTTTTTGAGCCATGTTCAATTACAGTAAATTAAAAAACTACCACCTTCTGTAAACTGCACTCTACAAGGGAGTGTAAGCGTTATCTGTTTGTGGCACTGGTATTCCTGTTGCATTTTATACTGTCATTTTGAAAGCTGTACAACAGTATCAACGTTTAAAGCACAACTTAATCCACATTGATTTAACATGTATTATTATATCAACAGATTTGGTGTGTGCATGGAAAAAAATGGAAACTAGAGGAATAGAGGAAAAATAATTTGTTCAAATATGACTTCTCTACTGCCAACTCAAGCACTGCCAACTGACCTTGGTGAATGCAAAAAACACATATTCGTATATCTTTAAATTGGCCATTTTTTGAGCTTTGGAAAACAGTAATACACAAAGCAATTACATAGGTAGATGTTGCCTATGTACTACAGATTTTCTCAACTTTTTTTTTACCCCAGAGAAAGCTTTAAAAGAAATTCAGGCCTCAGGGAATCCTGTCTGTCATGCTTACAGTATTTTACATTTTAACAGCCCCTTGCTCTAAATAATAACATTATTTTCAATTAGAGCTGCACAATTAATTGTAATAAAATTGCGATCTTGATTCACCCCCATCCCCCCCCCCCCCCGCGCGAGAGATCTCCATCATGCATTATGCAATTTTCAGTGCAGTTAATGGAGACAGACTTGCGGGGCGACTCAGCGTGACTTGACTGTATTATAGAAGTCAATGCAAGTCGCCTGAAGTCTCCCCAGGAATCTTTTTCTAATTCCGAGCGACTTGAGTCTCTCCTATCTGGGCAGACTGCCAAGTCTGAGATCATTGGTGATAAAAGAAGCTAGAAGAGATAAAATGTAACTACTTCAAAGGAATGAACTCCAAGGTGTATAGAAGAGTTTAGTTTAACCATTTAAAGACTAAATGTTTTCTGACATTTGTTGCTTACAAGTAAAAATCCAGTATTTTATGCTAAAAAATGACTTAGAACCCCCAAACATTATATTTTTTTTAGCAGATACCCTAGAGAACAAAATGGTGGTTCTTGCAATATTTTATGTCACGCGTTGTTTTTGCATCTGTCTTTCAAACGCAATTTTTTGGGAAAAATGACACTTTAAAAAAAGAAACTAAACAGTGCTGTTAGCCCACTTTTTTTCTATATGTAAGATGTTATGCAGAATGAGAATTGTGATAGCAAAAAAAACATGATTCTCATTTTGGCCAGAATCGTGCAGCTCTATTAATAGAGATCTTTATATAAAACAAATAATAATAACCAGAAAATACGTGAAAAATGTAGTGTCCGCTCACATTGGTGGTTATTGTGGAAATGCCACTTTACATCGGTGGCCAGTAGAGAAGGGCCTAATCAGTGTAAAATAACTCTTTACATTGATGGTCAGTGGAGAAGGCCTCCTTACATTGGTTGTCAGTAGAGAAGTGTTTCTATACCTTGGTTGTCAGTGGAGTAGGGCTTACTTACATTGGTGGTCACAGTAGAAGGTCCTCTGGTATTGGAGGTCACTCTGAGTAGAAAAATGTCTTCTTACATTTGTTTTCATTATGAAGAGTGCTCCTTACATCGGTGTTGAGTGGAAAGAATGCCCTCACATTGGTGGTCAGTGGGAAGAATGCTGTCCACACAGACAGCTAAAATTATCATTGGTGTCAGCAGTAACATTCACTTATCTGAGAGACAAGAGAAGAGGCTCCAATGGTCTCATGGCAATCACTCTGCCAAGTGATGTGGCCCCAAAACTATGCAGGAACCACTAAGCAGGAGGTCTATCCACCACTGCTCATAGAATTCCTAGTGACATCTAGTTTATAAAAGCTGATGTAGAATATAAAAAATATCAGATTACATCTGGACTACTACTGGAAGAGTAAACTTCTAATAGTTTTTTTTTAGCTTTCATGGTACTAACAATTTTGACAGGTACCTGTGTGATACACACAGGACCTTTTTGCATATTCAAAACATTAACTCTGTCAGTGTACATTAATATATTTCTACTATCTTCATTTATAAAATAAAATTACAATTTCCACAATTTTCATTAAACAAATGTAGTTTTGGTCACTGTGCCTATGCATTGGTAGATTATGCCATCTGTCTGCTGTAGACAGGAGGAAATACAATCTCAGCCTGTACTCCCCCAGTGATAGCTCACTAGGACTGTACATTGTTGCTTTTAGGCAGTTCATAACGTGAAATATAGAAACCAACTGATGAATTTATGTCAAACATGCACATGGGCATAAACATAAAAACTACATGGGCACTAGGATTTAGATGATATTGTCAACTATGGGCCAGTATCTATTCCCTTGATGATGCTTAAATGAAGCTTGTGCCATCCTTCTGGGGAAGCCTTAAGATGAATGTACTGCCAGGAGTAGCATGGTTAGCTTCTTGAGAGGTATGCAGCTTACATAATATTTTGCAAGGTCCACGTTAAAGCTGAGCTCCAGACACAAATTTATGCAGCTCTGTATTCATTAATAAATAATGAACCTTTTTTTTTTTTAATGCAATTACTGTAGGTACATGAGTTTGACTTCAATTTAATCTAAGCCTCTTTTAATCCCTGTATGACAGCTTTCAGACCAGGAGAGCAGCATTGAGAGCCAATCAGGTGAACTGCAGGTATATATGGTAAAAAGCAGGGCGGATTTGATTTAAATCAGGTTGATTTAAATCACAATTTAAATCACCAGTAAAAAGGCTTGATTTAAATGATCATTTTTACTGTCATCTCTATCCCACAGTGGCTCCTCCTCTGACCTACTGTTGACTCACCGACAGTCCCATTCACTTTAATGGGACAGCTGGTGATGTAGCAGTGACACAACAGGGTGAGGCAAGTGGCGACAGTAGGTGAATTGATGCCCGCTAACAGGCGCTGCCATGATGCATCTGAAATGACAAGTGCTCTTTAAATGTAAGGACTTATTCTTGCTGGTAGTTAGAATCTTTAATATTTGCAAACAAAATGAAGGTTTCCTATTTAGAATAATAAGCTGTCAGCTTAGTAAAACAGCGATATCAGAACCGATTCAATCATACAGTTTGTAGTGTACATAGATTTGCAAAACAATGGGATAAAGGAATATTTCTGAACTTTATTTTATGTCATGGTTACTGTGAAATTGCGTGAATGCATTAATGCAGTGCAGGCTATCTCAGCTTCCAGAGCTCAGATTCATTGAATGAGTTTACCAAAAATGTAAATATTGCAGAATATACAGCCTCATGCTACATAGCTAAGCTCCATTTCATGATGAATAAACTAAATTATTAATGTATCTTAAACAGAAAACTATCTTTAGATAGATTCTTACTCCAAAACCATTTTATTAAAATAAATTTGATAAAAAAAAAAAATCTGATTTAAAAAAAAAAATAATTGATTTTTATACACACTTGCAAAAAGCAACAAGCTTGGAAAAAGAAGAGAGTAAGGTTAGCAGAGGGATCAGCCCCCCCCCCCTCCCAATTCTGATCTCTGATATTCAGGCAGAAGGAGGCGGTATTCTGACAGAAGTACTCAAGTGGAGTGGGTCGGTTCCGCTACATTAAGAAGAGAGTAAGGTTAGCATAAAGATCCCCCCCCCCCCCCCCAGTCTGCTGCTGGTCTTCCACTGTCCAATCAGCAGGCTAGCAGCATGGAGATCTTAGCAGTATTTTACCTAACTGAAACTGAAAAAATGGGGTTGCCCTTCTGGATGTGCTATGTGTAACTGTCCGGAATGGATAGAAATGCAGATCCTTTGGAAGGTGAAACAACTCCCACATATGAGCTTCATTTAGATCTTGGTTTGGAGTTAGGCATTGCATAAAATTTAGGTTACACCATGTCATCATGTCAAAGTTTTGAGTGTTTCAGTGGATAATCTAAGCATTTTTGAATACATAAAAATGCCTTGTCTACAAAAGGTGAGTGCTGTCTATACCATCAAAGTGTATGCACACGACTTCTGTTAAAAAAAAAGTGTATGCACATGCTAACAATACATTTCCTCCCTTATTTTCTCCCTTATGCACTAATATATATATATATATATATATATATATATATATAATTGAAAGCATTTTGTTTTTATCTGTTTGACATGTGCAAAGAAAAAAAAGCAGTTCATCCAGCCAGAAATCTTGTGATTTGATAAACCCCATATGCTTTCTGACTCTAAGAACTGTTATCAGTTAGCATTGTACCTCTCTATCTCCATTAACTACAAAGAAACCCCCTTAATGTCATTAAGAAGTACTAGGATGGCAATGCCGCTCCTCCAAAATACAGTATGGTTGAAAAAAAGAACACTTTTTTCAACCCCCACATCAAAAGAACGGTAAGCTGCAATACATAATGTGTTTGTTCTTGGGGTTAGATACGCTTTAACAAATGTTTTAGGGTGGAGAGGGGGTCTATCTTTGTTTTTGTACTTTATTCATATCCTTACAAATGGCTGTAGAACATTCAATTATAATGTTAAAAATAATAACAATAACAACAGCAAATGATGCAGACTGGATTTACAAGATTTGCATGACTTGCTGCAGGGAATTAAAACAAACAAAATAAAATAAAATCAATCTTACAGTGAGTGAAGTTTTGATGTATAAGTGTTGGCAGCTTACAGTGCCCAGAGCACAAAGTGAATGTTGCCATTTTAGAAATTCCTTGATTCAATGCACTGCCACACGCAGGGCATTTTATGCCTGAGTTATAGTCAGTCGAATCACCTGTTAAGGAGGGTCATGGCTATATTGATTGGCAGCAAACATAAGGCTCCAAAGTATTTCTGTTTTACATTTTAGAGTCTTCATTGTATTTTGTTAGTACTATTGTACTAATGATATCTTTTAACAAATACAAAATCATTTGACAGGGTCAAAGCTGGCATTGATAGCAACAGAATAGTATTACAATTAAGCAGTAAACATAAAATTCATAACTGAAACGTATTCCCCGAGACACAGACCATAAAGGCAGTGGTAATGAAGCACGTGAGAATCACCACTTGGCCGCTACATAATGCCTTCTTGTCATTATCTCAACACTGGCCCTTTTTAATAAAACTAAAAAAAATAATGAAACTTAAAACTAATAAAACTAGTAAGATTACTATGTAAAATGCTAGTTTGGTGATTTTCATGGACTATATATTTGTTTTAAGTCAGTGACTTTCAAAGTGTTAACAATAGTAAGTCAGTATAACAGCCAACCAATTGGAACTTTCAAAAGGAGGTCATAATTGGAAACCTTTGTATTTCCTTCATGGCAGGTTTCCTTTAAGCCCTCACTCAACAGTTAAATGCAATGTAAAAACACTTTACACAGTCTGTCATCTGCATGACTGTGCAACACAACTGTAATGAAACTATGGCAAGTGTCAACAGGGGGTAATATGGAGTATAAATGAATTGTTTCACTGTATTGTGTTTATGTTTGGAATATTGCATTCCCAGTTTTTAACATAATATATCAATAAAAGCTTTTGTATTTTTTTTATACCTATCTGTACCATTACTTGTTACCTTTATGTATTGCACTGGTACTGCAATAGTCCTTAAATCCTCCCTGTGAGGTCCTTGGTTGGGGACCGATCTATACCCCCACTTTTCCTCCACTATGGCAAGAACAAAGCAGTATTTCCACACACCATAAAGTTTAATTGAAGCAGTTGGCTTCTGAGATAGTCCCCAACCTCTACAAATAGGTCCAATCAGAGTGAAATGCATGATAGAGGAGTGGCCTAGGGTGGGGTCTATGTCAAAAGCCAACTGCTTGGATTAAACTTTTTGGTGAGACTTTATGGAAATGGGGCTTAGTTCTTCATTTTTTCCATATATGCTTGAGCGGAATGAACCCCTAAAACTGACACCCAGTGCGAAGCAGGATAATATGCTTGATACTTGGAGCTGTTCAGCCTTACCTTTGTATCTACTATGATGAGACTATAACATGAAATGACAATGGGATTGTGTCTGTTAAAGTGGATGAAGGGTGGGGGAGAGAAGTATGTGAGGTATGGGTATTCGTAGTATTTAAAGTGGGGAGAAATGTAGGGGATTAAGGTGATGGTGTGGAACGTAAGAGGGACCCTGTGGGATCCTGGGGATACCATTCACCAACATTTGCAAACTACCCATCCAAGGCTTTGTCTCATGAAGATATAGTGAAAAATTTGATATCTTGGTAATGTATGGATTCAATTCATATTCAGTAACATGAGCAGTATCCCTTTATGATCATTTCTTCTACAACCCTACCTTCTATTGGTAAAATAATATTTTTGCAAGAGAATTAGAGTAGTAAGTGCTCACCACACACATTTTCTTTCAGACACATAACCATGCAAGAGTATTAAGATAATAGGGATCTGTGAATGATCAGTGGTATACATGATTCTTAGTTGACTTATCGATTGGTTAATTGAATAAATGCTTTGATATTCTAGGCAAAATTCAATATGAGATCCAAAGACCTGTCACTATCAGTGAAGCAAGCCATCATTAGGCTGAAAAAAAAACACCAAACCCATCAGAGAGATAGCAAAAACATTAGGTGTGGCCAAATCAACTGTTTGGAGCATCCTTAAAAATAAAGAATGCACTGGTGAGCTTACCAACACCAAAAGACCCGGAAGACCACGGAAAACAACTGTGGTGGATGACTAAAGAATTTTTTCCCTGGTGAAGAAAACACCCTTCACAACAGTTGGCCAGATCAAGAACACTCTCCAGGAGGTAGGTGTATGTGTGTCAAAGTCAACAATCAAGAGAAGACTTCACCATAGTGAATACAGAGGGTTCACCAAAAGATGTAAACCATTGGTGAGTCTCAAAAACAGGAAGGCCAGATTCGAGTTTGCCAAACAACATCTAAAAAAGCCTTCGCAGTTCTGGAACAACATCCTATGGACAGATGAGACCAAGATCAACTTGTACCAGAGTGATGGGAAGAGAAGAGCATGGAGAAGGAAAGGAACTGCTCATGATCCAAAGCATACCACCTCATCAGTGAAGCATGGTGGTTGTAGTGTCATGGTGTGGGCATGTATTGCTGCCAATGGAACAGGTTCTCTTGTATTTATTGATGATGAGACTGCTGACAAAAGCAGCAGGATGAATTCTGAAGTGTTTTGGGCAATATTATCTGCTCATGTTCAGCCAAATGCTTCAGAACTCATTGGACGGCGCTTCACAGTGCAGATGGACAATGACCCGAAGCATACCGCGAAAGCAACCAAAGAGTTTTTTAAGGGAAAGAAGTGGAATGTTATGCAATGGCCAAGTCAATCACCTGACCTGAATCCGATTGAGCATGCATTTTGAAGACAAAACTGAAGAGAAAATGCCCCAAGAACAAGCAGGAACTGAAGACAGTTGCGGTAGAGGCCTGGCAGAGCATCACCAGGGATGAAACCCAGTGTCTGGTGATGTCAATGCGTTCCAGACTTCAGGCTGTAATTGCCTGCAAAGGATTTGCAACCAAGTATTAAAAAGTGAAAGTTTGATTTATGATTGTTAATCTGTCCCATTACTTTTGGTCCCTTAAAAAGTGCGAGGCACATATACAAACTGTTGTAATTCCTACATCGGCCACCTGATTTGGATGTAAATATCCTCAAATTAAAGCTGAAAATCTGCAGTTAAAGCACATCTTGTTCATTTCATTTCAAATCCATTGTGGTGGTGTATAGAGCCAAAAAGGTTAGAATTGTGTTGATGTCCCAATATTCATGGACCTGACTGTATATTGCCTATTCTTTTACAGATATGGTATTGTATGTAAATGGCCTTTACTGACAGAGTTGCTTTAACCACCACTGTAGGAGCAGTAACTGCACACCAACAAAACCAATGATTGAACAATGAAGAAACTACAGTATTCTGATGAATCATCTTGCTGCTCAATCTGCATATCAGCTTTTTTGCATATCAGCTTTTTTATTGTCAGCACATAAGTACTGCAGCAGAGGCTGTTTGACTCCTAATGTTAGCCCTACTTTTCCAAGTCTAAAGCCTGGTACACACTATGAGTTTTTTTTTTTTTTCGTTTAACCCAGCGAACCTATGCAAAGTTAGTACAGTGATCTCCCCTGCTGGGTTGTTGTGTTCTGACAGGGGATGCCCCCCCCGCCAGAACACTCTGCTCAGCGATCTCTGCCATTGGCTGACAGCGCTGATCAGGAGTTGATTGGCTGCTGGTTTTCCAGTATGCTTGTCCGATAGAAGCCGGACAAACAGCTGGCTTCTGTCGGTCAGTGTGGCATACACACGGGCCGAATGACAGATGATTTTTTTTTTTAACCGACATTTGGTCCGTGTATACGGGGATTACATGCTACTGTCCAGTGCATACAGACAGTTGATATGCAAATGCAGGTACTTATACTAGTTGCATTTAAAATACATTTCATGATTTTGTAATGAGTACATTACTGCATTGTATCTTCAAATTTAAAGCCCAACTCCAGTAAATCTGAAAATCCTCTCTTGCAGTGGGGCCGCCCCTCGGCATCATCACATCCAAGGGAAAGCTATAAAGCCTGCATCTGTTTTGATGACAACAGGGCATTAGACCACTGAAACATGGGGAAGAAGATGATGCAGGGACCTGACTACCAGCATGGGGAGCTGAGGATCAGGTAAGTAAGTATTCTATGAACCCTAGAACTAAACTAGCAGTTAAACCTTGCAATGTGAGTACAACCTCACTGCAAGGGAAAATTGTTAAAGTAGAAGTCCACCCTAACACTAAAATCTCTAAATCTACAGACAGCCATGATATAAGACTAACCTATCTAGCCCAGTAAAGAAAAAATAGCTACACATCTTTATTGAAGTTACTCCGGTCCGGTCTCCACCAGCGGAAGCCCTGCAGAAGAGACAGCCCACAAAGGCTGGGAAATTAATGGGAAGTGACGTTAACTATAGAGTTACTATGGAGCTTCCATTGTCAGCTGCCTCCTCTCCCCCCAACTCCACAGCGAAGCTGCAACTGACAGCTCAGCGTGGGGCCGGACAGGAGCGGTTTTAGAAAAAGTATGTATCGCAATTTCTTCTTTACAGGGCTAGATAGGTTAGTCTTAGATTGTGGATGCAAGTAGATTTAGAGATTTCAGTGTGAGGGTGGACTTCTACTTTAAGTTTCCTGGAAATAGGCTTTAGAATTATTTTCAGTAAACTTGTGGAAGGATACTACAGATGTCACTTCTTCAGTTTCTTCCCCATTTGGGATTGATGATATATACTCAACTTTACAGAAATTTTGAGTTCAACATAAAATATCTACATTATTGTTAAAAAATTGAAAGAGTATAATTAGATAAGCCCATATCTTTTTGTTTATGCAACCAGTGCTTAAGGTGTTACAATCCTTCCAAACCCTGTTGAAAATATAGTAATAAATGTAATTCTGAATTATACATGAGTGTAAACAGAGGAAGGAGTGGAAGAAAACAGCACTAGAGGTAACAGTTGAATGTGTTTTAAATTAGAAAGTGCTTGATTTCATTTTCTAAAGCTCTTAAGATATGATTTGCCAAGGGCAAAATTTGCACTTTTGCAATACATGTTAGTTTTTATATATGCATTAAGCTGGTCATCGCTCAACTGTTTAACCACCATTCTGATGTTTTACTGAAGTAGAAAGAAACATGCTAAATTCACAAGGACATGTTTCCTTATTTGACCACTTCAAAAAAATCATCTATATTTTTATTTCTTATTCAACCATTTTCTGATCTATTGTACTGTTTAAACTGAAACATCCAAGAGATAATTTGTAATAGAAGTCATTTTTCAGTTTAATTTTGATAATCTAGAGTTTCATATAACATATTTATCTGGATTAATTAGGATATATAAACAGGAAAGCTGGAAAGCAGGAATTGATGTGTAATCATAACTATTTTTTACACACAGCGTATACTGTAGGGGCACACCATAAAGAATAATTTCATGGTCTTGCAGTCACTTTGCTTCATTACTTTAGATTTTTCAACTATAATTTGAATGCTCATTGTGATTTGTTAAAGCTAAATAATTAGTAATGTTGCTAGTCACTTGTGGGCTCTCTCTTTATAATACTATGGTTTACCCTTTTTTCAGCTTATTTTGTTCAGTGTAATTTACTGCTTGGTTTAGGACTTACATGAGCATATGCACAGCTATCAGATTTTAGCCGCTGTTTAGATACAGTTTTGCCAGAGAATATCGAACATATTGCTTTTTCTTCAGGAATTACTGCTGATTTTGACAGTCTGATTGATCAATTGTCTTATGCAAGCATCTATCATAGATGAGTGGAGTATGTAGAGATGAGCCTATAATGTCAATCACTACACTAGCAGTTCGTCAAGCCATTCCAAGCAGACTTGGATCCACCTTTCCTTAATTTTTTTGGTTTCTATTTACATTAAATTGTGCCCTCCTCACCTTGACAGCAGTCTAGAACACCAAGTGCAGGGGCTCCATGATACTATAGTGCCCATGGCTCTAACTGGGCAACTGGATATGCAAGAGCGTTTTGTTAAACGCTTTCTTATTAAAAGAAAGTGCTTACATATATCTTGTTGTTTCTTAAACATAAGAAAAGGTCTTAAACAATTCCTTTTGGTGAATAGGTTGTCAAGTATATGTAGGTGTGAAAAGATATAGGATGAGTCTCTCTAAAGCTTTGAAAGTCGCCATCTCAGAAATTCAAATTTAACTTAGCTATCATTTAAAAGATACAGTAACATCATGACTAACAAGGTTTCATACTGTTATAATTTTGTAATAAGGGTGGAAAATGTTTAACTGAATACCCCAACTACTGAGTGTTTAACCACTTCAATACTGGGCACTTAAACCCCCTTCCTACCCGGACCAATTTTTAGCTTTCAGCGCTGTTGCAGTTTGAATGACAATTGCACGGTTATGCGACACTGTACCCATATGAAATTTTTATCATTTTTTTCACACAAATAGAGCTTTCTTTTGGTGGTATTTAATCACCCCTGGGTTTTTTATTTTTTGCGCTATAAATTAAAAAAAGACTGAAAATTTTCAAAAACAATGCATTTTTCTTTGTTTCTGTTATAAAATTTTGCAAATAAGTAATTTCTCTTCATAAATTTTGACCAAAAATGATACTGCTAAATTTCTTTGGTAAAAATAACCCAAATCGGAGTTTATTTGGTGTTGGCGGACAGACAGATGTTTTAGGGACTGTGACAGATGTGACGGGGACATACAGATGTTTTGTGTGTGGTGACAGACGTGACGGGGACATACAGATGTTTGGGGACTGTGACAGATATGACGGGGCAAGCAGATGTTTTGGGGACTGTGACAGATGTTTTGTGTATGGTGACAGATGTGATTGGGGACATACAGTTGTTTTGGGGGCTGTTTTATGGGGACACTTATATGTATGGGGACAGGGGTATCAATGTGCTTGGTGCACTGTGTGGGGGGCGATCTGTGACAGCTCTCTGCATGAAATCATCATCATGCAGAGAGCTGTCGCATAGCTGCGGCTCCCCCCCTTCCCCCCCCCCCACACTGAGCTCTCACTGAGCTCGGCGGCTGGAGAACTGTCACAGAGACGTTCATCTCTGTTTACAATGTGACGGCTGTGATTGGACACAGCCGTCACATGATCGGGAGGGCCAGTCACTGCGCCCGTATCCCGATCTCTGCTCAGCTGGATCCTGTGATCATAATGATCACAGGATCCAGCAGCAGCGCGCCGCGTGGCCGCGCTGCGAGCCCGCGCTGCGAGCTCCCCTTCTGCAGGACGTGTATACACGTCCTGTCAGAACGGGGAAGCTCCCACCCGGCCGTATATGTACAGTGGCCTGTCGAGCGTCGCGCCCGAGCGTCGCGCCGGTGCGCCGCGCGACGACGACCTAGGACACTAGTAATACTAGTGTCCTAGGTCGACTCGTCTCTAGCCCTATGCCCGCGTCACTGACCGGGAGGGCTAGTACACTGCCGACACAGGTTAGTGTCGGCAGTGTAACATTTGTCTC
>BLSH010523775.1:327177-337971 GCA_018402905.1 Glandirana rugosa | reverse complement strand
TAAATAGTCAAGGAATAAATGAATTGAGATTCCATGGACTTCAATATGGGTCAGCAATATGTTCAGGCTAAGTAAATATATTGAACCTCCTACCAAACTTTGCTTGATTGGCTCATTACTAGTAAATAGTCAAGGAATAAATGAATTGAGATTCCATGGACTTCAATATGGGTCAGCAATATGTTCAGGGTTTGTAGACTTATTGAACCTCCTACCAAACTTTGCTTGATTGGCTCATTACTAGTAAATAGTCAAGGAATAAATGAATAAAGGACAAATGTTTGCATGTGGACACTTATGAAAAGATGGGATTTACTCCTTTTTGAAAGATATTTTTCTTACATGCTGCTGTTTCTACCATACAGGGACTGAAGGCACAATAGGACACAGGTGTCAAAAAACAAAATGTCACAGGGATTTAAACCCTTCTGTAACCATTCACAGCAAAAAAAAATTTTGACCTAATTGATTTAATTATTAATACATCCGGTCATTAAAGTGCTTTCTTTTCTTTTTCATTCATTGGTTTCTTTTTTTTTTCATTTCTTTTTGTCCTTTCTTTTCTTTGTATATTGTTTTAGATATTATAATACTCACATCACAGTCTGCACAAGTGTCTCAAATATCCTTCCTAATTTGCTATGCAAGAAAAGAGTGCTACAAGAAGCATATCAAATGCTACTTGAGTAAAGGTACAGTAATCAGTATAGTATGTGTATTCATTGCCACTGGGAGAAGAAAATGATGAGTCATTCTAATTGTTATAGCTGGTATAGACAAAAAGTTCTCCAATCACTTATAAAACAAGGACCTTAAATGTCACAGCCCTCTTGAACTTGGATCAGAGAATTCAAAGCATGCAGAATTAGAATGAACATAGTAAAACTATCACAGTATTATTGATGATGAGTATTACAACTTTACAAAAGTCATACAACTATGGCAAATACACAGCATAAGAGATATCAAGTAGAAGCTGAAAATGGGATCAAAGTTTATGAAAAATACACAGTTTAACCACTCCAGCCCCGGAAGGCTTTACCCCCTTACTGACCAGGTCACTTTTTGCGATACGGCACTGCGTTACTTTAACTGACATTTGTGCGGTCGTGCAACGCTGTACCCAAATAAAATTGATGTCCTATTTTTCCCACAAATAGAGCTTTGTTTTGGTGGTATTTGATCACCTCTGCGGTTTTTATTTTTTACGCTTTAAACAAAAAAAAAAAACAGACAATTTTGAAAAAAAAAACAATATTTTTTACTTTCTGCTATAAAACCTATCCAATAAAAAAATGTAAAAAATCGAATTTCTTCATCAATTTAGGCCAATATGTATTCTGCTACGTTTTTGGTAAAAAAAAAATCCCAATAAGCGTATATTGATTGGTTTGCGTAAAAGTTATAGCGCCTACAAATAATGGGATATTTTTATGGAATTTTTATTGATTTTTTTTTTTTTTTTACTAGTAATGGCGGCAATCAGTGACTTATAGTGGGACTGCTACATTGCGGACACTAAGTGACACTTTTTTGGGGACCAGTGACACTAATACAGTGATCAGTGCTAAAAAATATGTACAGTCATTGTACTGACACTGGCAGGGAAGAGGTTAACATCAGGGGAGATCTAAGAGCTTTATGTGTCCCTAGGAGATGCTTTCTAACTGTGTGAGGGGTGCTTGTACTGTAAGAAGACAGATATCCGTGTTCCTGCTTAGCAGAAACACAAGATCTCTGTCTTCTGTCACAGAACAGTGATCTGCCTTGTTAACATAGGCAGACCGCCGTTCTGTCTGCCTCGCAAACGTTTGGCGGGTCCTGTCGGACATCGGGTCTGTTGGACCCACTGATTGGCTCCAGCTGTGTCCAATCACAATGGGAGTGGGTCACCGCCAGCATGCATGCATTCCCCAAACCCTGAAGAAAAAAAGAGGTACAGGTATGTGATTTCACGCTAAAGGGCCACCCTGCCACAGTATATGTATGTGGGGCGGTTCTTAAGTGGTTAATGAAAGAAAACATTTCATAACCAGTATAATCTTAGGATTAGTGCCATTGAAGGTATGGTGTATTTTGTTTTTAGTGGTACTACCCCACAAAACCAAAAATATAATATATTGCAGCTTACCAAACCTTAGATGCGGTGGCTGCATTTGTTTTCTTTTTTTAGGCTTTTTCCCTCTGCTTTCAACTGGTGATCTGATCAGTAATGCACCACCTGTATTAGAGTGCACCTCACTCTGGATGAAGGAGCACAGGGGTACTTTTGGACAGCAGCATTGTCAGTCTGGAGGGAGAGGGAGTGTTAGATGTACTAGCAAATTTAAATGCACTAACAAACTGAAGTTGAACTCCAGCTCACACTTTACAGTTGCATTTTTTTCTCTTGCCATAAAGACTGTACATAGATAAATAAAATAAAAATATAATATATGTTTGCATTAGGTTTAATACCAGAAAATGAAAAAGGATCCTGAATCGCTGCAGTTAACGTGTTTTGCGCTACAGCTAGCGCTTACTCATGACCTAGAGGTTTGGAGTGAGCACTAGCTGTAGCATGAAACATGTTAACTTTTAGCTGTACCCCATACTGTCTGTGATGATTTTATGGAACATGCAATAAAGGTCAAAGAACTGCCGCAGATTCTGGATTCTTTTTAATTTTCTGTAGCTTACAGAATATCTTGCTATTGCAGATTGCATGCGGCAAAACCACATCCAATTCGCAGTAGTGTGAACCCAGCCTCAAGCTTTGGTTCACATTAGTGAAGCTGCAGCACAATGTGTTTTTCAGTGTGACTTTGCATGCATTTGGGGCGTTTTTGACAGATTTGTCATGCTTCATGCTTTTTTTGTAGGAGATGGCTGGATTTTATACAGAAAACATAGAAACATAGAAAAGTGACGGCAGAAAAAGACTGAGTAGTCCATCGAGTCTGCCCCTTTTTATTTATTTATTTTTATTTTTTATTTTTTTACATTAACCTTGTTGTCTGACTATAGATTTATGTTTATCCCAAGCATGTTTGAAGCCATTTACTGTTGACTGTCTCACAACCTCTGTTGGTAGTTTATTTCAATTATCAATCACCCTTTCAGTAAAATAATACTTTCTAAGATTAGTTTTGAACTTCCCCCCAGTTAGTTTGAGGTCATGTCCCCGTGTTCTTGATTTTGGTTTCATATTGAAAAGACTGCCCTCCTGAACTGCATTCACCCCCTTGATGTATTTAAAGGTTTCAATCATGTCTCCCCTCTCCCTTCTTTCCTCCAGACTGTACATATTAAGTTCCTGAAGTCGCACTTGATATGTTTTATCCCCCAGACCTTTCACCATTTTGTTACCCGAAAACTTTGCCAAAAACACATTAAAAACGCATGTACAGCTTTACATGGTTTTAAATGCGTTTTTGTTGTGTTTCCATTAAACCTGAACCTTTTCAAAAAACATACTGAAGCTGTACTGCATTGATGTGAATGGACACCATAGAGAATTATGTGATTACCACTGTCGTGCAGTGAAGCACAGCAGCAATTTTTAAAACAGTTCTCAGATCCAATCCCTGCAGTCTCCAGAAATCGGATCTATGCCCTTTTGCCTCCTGAGATTTGTAAATGTTTTCAGTAATTGGCTTTCATAGGGTTACATTTTTATCTTTTTTAAGTATTATTATCGAAAAATGTTTTTTGCTAAGTTTGAAAAAATCTCCAAATGAATATATTATAGTTGTATTTAGTTTAGTAGTTTTGTTTTAAATTACATTTTTAGGCACTTTTCTTTTGGGGGATGGGGTAGAAGTCCCGTTGTACTGAGACATATCCAATGGTCATGTAAAGAGCATATACAGTTAGGTCCATATATATTTGGACACAATTTTCATACTTTTGCCTCTGCCAGCAGAATAAAAATTAAAATGAAACAATCCAAATTAATTTGAAGTGCAGACTTTCAGCTTTAATTCAAAGGGTTGAACATAAACATCAAGCACACATTTTAGGAACTGCAACCATTTTTGAATACAGTCCCCCCATTTTCAGGGGCTCAGTTATAATTGGACAAATTAATATAATCATAAATAAAATGTTCATTTTTAATATGTTGTTGAGAATCCTTTACTGGCAATGACTGCCTGAAGTCTGGAACCCATGGACATTACCGAAGACTGGTCTTCCTCCTTTCTGATGCTCCGATGCCAGGCCCTAACTGCAGCTGTCTTCAGTTGCTCTCTGTTTGTGGGTCTTTCCGCCTTTAGTTCAGCAAGTTTTTTTTAGCAGTGTCTAATCTGAATTTTCTATTCTTCAGGCTTGTGAATGGTTTGCACCTTGTGGTGAACCCTCTGTATTTGCTCTTGTGAAGTCTTCTCTTGATTGTAGACTTTGACAATGATACGCCCACCTCCTGGAGGATGTCCTTCACAGGATGTTGTGAATGGGTTTTTCTTTACTATAGAGAGGATCCTGCGATCATCAACCACTGTTGTCCTCCATGGGCGTCCAGGCCTTTTTATGTTGCTGAGCTCACCAGTGCGTTCTTCTTTCCGCAGAATGTACCAAACTGTTGATTTGGCCACTCCTAATGTTGCTGCTATCTCTGATGGATTTGTTTAGTTTTTGAAGCCTTACAATGGCCTGTTTCCCTTGCATGGACAGCTACTTTGAATGCATGGTGTAGGATCACAGCAATAGACTCCAAATGCAAATACCATACTTAGAATCAACTCCAGGCCTTTTACCTGCTTAATTGATGAAGAAATAACGAAGGAGTAGCCCACACCTGGCCATGAAACAGCTTTTGATTCAATTATCCAATTACTTTTGGTCCCTTGAAAAAGGGGGAAGGTTATTCTTAAGAGCTGTAATTCCTAAACTCTTCCTCTGATTTGGATGTACATACCCTCAAATTAAACCTGAGAGTGTGCACTTTCAGCCCATATCCATTATATAACTATAGTTTGAATATGTTTTGGTCAATACCTGAAAAAACTACAATTGTGCCTGTGTCCAAATATATATGGACCTAACTGTATATTTACAAACATGTGTCCCCACCCTTCTACCCCATTTTTCTGGGAAAATCTCTTTCCCACCCCAAACAACAAACCCCAGTGGTGACCAGTGAACTGCATTGTAGACATATTTTTATTTTACTGGTGGCTTCTTTATTCCTCCTTTGTCTCACTTCATTTGCATTAACAGCAGAAACACGTTTTCATTAATAATGTGATAACCATTTTTTTTTCTTCCATCTGGGAGGTGAGATAGCTTATAACCCACCAATAGTGCAAACTTCCTTCTGTGGTTTCTCTTTTCTAAAAAAGTGTTAAAAATTATGGTACAAAGCACAGTGAAGTTTGGTGCCAAATAAATTAAAGCCCTTTTAATATTTGTGTTTTGTTTTTGTTTAAATGGGAGCTGCAAGAATGAAAAAAACAAAAATGGACAAAAAACAAATTATAGTTTGTATAGGAATAGCTAAAAAAAAAAAAAAGTCTGCAAAAAAGAGAGGAATAATTACCGGATGGGAGAGTTAATAACAACTGATTAAGGGTTAACATGGGGGTTAACATCCTTGCACAAAATACATTGTGACAATATTTTCACAATGCATTAATGAATAAACCCTGCCAACACTGTTTGCAGAGGTCATTCATACAGAAGCACTGACAGCAGCTCCTGAAATTGTGGGCTCGGCTTCCAAGCCGACAGTGGAGTCATGAAGTCTACAAAGGGATAGGTCTACAGTATATTCAAATGCAGCCTGCCTGGGAAAGCCCATTCATCCAGGCTGATATCTACCCATCAACACATTTTGATACTTGCAAAACTCTTCCTAAGAGCCAGCCCATGGCTTGCATCCAACCGAGAGCTCTTTGAAAGAACTAAAGAGTGCTCTGCTTTTCAGGAAGCTATAGCTATGTACACCACTCTACTGACCCTTATCCCCAGCCATGATCGGTCTGCATGGCATAGAGAAGCACAGAGACCTAGTGATAATGGCATTGGGTCTAAAAAGAAAGGTACAGATTGAAGGCTTTATTTATAAAGTATTTATTAGAGGGGACCAGTGAAAGCAAAATATAAGCTGATTCAACTTCAGCTTTAGTTGTCTATGTCTTTGACACTTAGCATAAGCTAACATTTTTTTTCTGATGGCTACTCATGTGATTTTCTGATTTTGCAACTGCTAGACAATTTTGTCATTGCTGCCTTATACATTTACAACAATTCTTATTAGACACAGGTTTGCCCTAAAAAAACGTAAAGCTATTTCATTTTCCATCTAATCTACGGGTATGTAGCTGGAAATTTAGAAGTAGCACTTTTGTAATCCTGTCCAAAATCACATTTTATATTGATGTAATAAACAATCTAGCTTTTAAATCCTTGATGGGTGCACTGAGGAATTTCCTAGGCTGTATCAGAGCTACATAAATATGTTCAAATCTTTAAACTTAAAGAGTTTGAATCTACCATCATGCCAGGCATCACCTAATTAGCTCAATTTAACAGATGATTTAAAGATTACCTTGTATATATAATTCAAAATGTGCTTAGCATATAAAATTGACTGGTTCAACAGTTCAAATACACCCAAATGTCTCCAAGTCCCTTACTGGATCATTGGAATTAATGCTTGGCTGATAACTTTAGTGAATTGAGGAAATAGTAGCTGACTGAAGCAAAACAGTAAAGCCTGGAATATTCTTACAGAGTCAAATACATTAACTGCAAATCTGAATGGGACAGTAAAGAATTACAAACAAAACATCAAATGTTTTTTTTTTTTTTTTAAAGCAGCCCTATAACTGCTTTTATATATTTATATATATATATATATATATATATATATATTATATATATATATATATATATATATATATATATATATATATATATATTTGGAAATGCATTAAAATGTAGGTATTAAAATGATTATAATGTTAATCAGTGGCAAGTTATGTTTATGACGTGGTAAATTATAAGCTTATCTTGGCGTGCACTCAGAAATATTTAGAATATTTTAGTTATATATTTTTTATCCTTACAGAGCATGGATATTCATGGTAAGTGTATTATATTTGTGGGTTCACAGTACTATGGAATGAAATAAAATTGGATTGGTATTTAATTATTATTCCACAAATCAATATAACAGATAAAAAAGTATCACCGATATGATCAGATTTGTTTTCTAGGTGCAATTTTAAGTGGTGTTAAATATAAATTATAGGTATGGATATTGTATACACAGTTATATTGGTCAAGCTTCTATGTACTGTATATACAGTACAGGGTGGCACAGTGGTGTAGTGGTTAGCACTTTCACCAAGAAGCCAAAGGGTTGCTGGTTCACATCTCAACCATGGCACTACCTGCCTTGAGTTTGCATGTTCTCCCTGTGCCTGCGTGGGTTTCCTCTGGGTACTCTGGTTTCCTCCCACACTCCAAAGACATGTTGGTAGGTTAATTGGATCCCGTCTAAATTGGCCCTAGTATGTGTGTGCATGAATGTGAGTTAGGGACCTTAGATTGTAAGCTCCTTGAGGGTAGGGACTGATGTGAATGTACAATGTATATGTAAAAGTGCAGCGTAAATTCAAGGCGCTATATACGTGTTGTCACCTGCAGCCATCTTCATGTACTGCTGTACTGAATTACATGCTCCTGAACACTTGCACTTGGCTACAAGTGCCATGCTTGTAAGTGTGTTTTATTTCATTCATTTTAATACATTTTAAATAGAGAGCATTTAGATCTCTCATTTTCTTTGCATACACGGTTGGAGCCTTTGGAGTATTTGCTGGATCCTTTCCTGTTTGCATTGTGGAGGTTGTTGTTGCTGAGTCATCCGTTCGGGTCGGATCCGTGAGGTGATAGGCTGGTGTACTCTGTGGTGGATGGGAGGTCTCACACTGTTTGCACCATTTAAGTCATCTGCCTGCACCTGTCTCACGGATGGAGTCTTATTTTATATGGACTGTTTATGGACAATTCAGTTCTTTATCCAGCGCTGCACTGTTTAGTTATAATGCGCTATATAAGTACCTGAAATAATTTTTTTAAAATATATATATAGCATACCTGGCCAATGCCTCTGGAAGCTGAAAATCACTGAATTAGACACCACTACTCCAGTCATCTACACTTGCTTAAAGGTCCCATGCTAAGCAGCTGCTTTGCAGCATTGTGAACACAGGAGGTCAACCGCTCAGCATGGGCATCATTCAGATGCCCATAACATCGTTCTCTAATTGGACAAAACACAGAACATTATGTCACCGCCCCACTTCTGTACCGTGTCCAATGCAAAGCATTTTCTGAATAGCGCCGTGCTAAGCACCTGAGCTCCTGTGTTCAGAATGCAGCAGGGCAGCTGCTCAGGACAGGTTCTGGAAGCAAGAGGAGATCACTGGGGTAACAGTATCTACTACAGTACTTTCCAGCTAGCAATGGCATCCACCAGGTATGGTATATATGTCAAAGCTGAGCCAATGTAACTATATATACAATATTCATATCTGGAATTCTTCTTTAAGGCTACCTGTTTACCATAATAGGTGGAGAAATCAGTCTAGTCCAATATTACAAGCACTTGCACAGAATTAGAAGTCTGTTAAGAACACTGACACTTTGCACACCAAAGTGGGGTAAGGTGCCAATACATAGATGATGATCAAATAAAAAAGACCTGTGTGCAGTCACTGAATGGTCAATGACTTTGTTCCTGGGTTCAGAAGTATCACTTGGATGTATGTATGTAAATCTGCCACAGATCTTGTTTCCTGAGCCAAGTCTTGAGGTCGGATCATATAGTTTATGAGTCCCATTAAATGTAAGCAATGTTTTTTATTTCTTACAATGTGAGTATAACCTGGAATTTGACTAAAGTACATCCAATATGCTCTTTAGGCCAACATGTCAGAAAATATGGGAACTGTAACTACCTATTGGCATACTAACCCAATGGTTTCTGAGTTTCTGAATCCCCAACTTGGAAATAATATGCATACCAGTAAAGTTTGAGAAACGTCAGAGATCCACATCTGTATATTTGTTTTGAGTAAGTAACACAAAGAAAGTCAGCCAGGAAACTATCATTTGAAAAGAAAATTTAGCAGTGACAGCCTCTGTGTTTCACTCATAACTGGTTTCAAATGAAAGCACAAATTAACTTTTTAAAACAGCTAAATACTTTCCAGGTAAACCATAGCAAAAGGTATTACAAGTCTTACAGTTGTTTTTTTTTAGAAAGCAGTCACAGCACAATTATGAGGGGCTATCCCCTGCCAGCATGCTGCAGAGAAGAACCCTCAGCAGAAGTATGACACACCTTTTTGTGTCAAAGCTATGACTCTAAAATCAACAAAGCTCACACGCTCATTGCTTATTGGAGTTCTGTAGCTCTGATTCAGCACTGGTGTTGTTGGACCTCTGCAGAAAGACTACTGCTTTAACACTGAGAGCAGGGATCCTTCTCTGCAACATTCTGGCAGGGGACATGTTTTTCTACTCAGGCTGTATTTGCTTTCTAAATAAATTTATTTAGATGATTTCAAGTGAAAATTGTAAACCTGTACTAAAATTGTAAACTTGTACCAAGTCAGTTGAAGTGTAAAGCATATTTCCACTTCTGCAGTCAAATTTGAGAAAACACCACTACACTGTATGTTTGTTATGTGTTCCTGTTCACACAGCATACTTGAAAAATGTTTTTAAAAAAATTTCTTAGATGTTTCTCAGAAGAAGGTGTCATGGTTGACTGCACGTTTTTTTTTTAACAATCTTAGAGTGAGTCTGTTCTGAAACCCCTGTCAGGAGACATCGGGCAGTAAAAAAACAACGGCTGTCATTCAGCTCGTATGTATGTCACCCTATGCGACAAAAGCCAGCCGTTTGATCGGGAGTCAGTCGGATGCTGGTTTTCCAGCATGCACGTCGGACAGACCGACATGCACACATGTCGGACTTTTTTTTTTAACCGGTCGTTGTCTCCCGACATTTGGCCCACATGTACTGGGGCTTATATCTGTCCTCATTAACATACAATGCAAGAAGGCCAGCCTCTACGACTTTAATCATTTGTTGGACAAACAGTGTTTAAATCTAGTTACAATTGACAATGAAGATCTGCCTACACAGTACAGACCAGGTTTAATATGGCAAACACAACTACCCAGCCCGCTCATAAAAAATAAATGAGAAAAAAAGGTAAGCTACAATTTAAACAAAAAAAATATGTTATGTTATGTGAATGAGGGCATGTAACAAATATAAAGTAACTGTTACCCCAATTTGGCTGCAAAAGTGGAAATACACTTTAAGGAAAGCTGTAGTGAGAGACAACCATTGCTTATCTCTCCTTCTTAGAATGCTGTTGCTGATCCAATGGATTCAATACGTTATAAGTTTTTGACCATGAACAAATATAAAGTTCCTGTGACTTGACTTCCCTCTTGAGTTTCTAACCTGCATGCTTGTTCTGGGCTAGTGAGTCTGAAAGTAGGGAAGTGAGAGGAAGCCAAGCAAATAACATTTTCAAAACAAGATCAGCAATGGCAGCCTCTGCATTTTTCTCAGCCCAAGTTACCTTTAACTATACTATTTTTTTTCTGTGGGAATGAAGAAACACATCTAGGAATTAGAGATTAGAGATCAAATGTTTAATAAAAAGTAATATAATACTGTTGTTGCAAATCATTGGAGTTATAATCATACCAATAAATAGTGAGATGTAGTGGATATTGCTGTAGGGATTACACAGGTCTAAAAAAGGCTTCACACTGCCCCCCC
>BLSH010523775.1:308516-327167 GCA_018402905.1 Glandirana rugosa | reverse complement strand
ACCCCCCCCCCCCCCCCCCCTTGAGCTTTTGCTAAAGTGCAGCTAAACTGAGTTTTTTTGTGCGGGTTAGCTATACTTTCACATAGATTTCTATGACGTCCAGCGGTATTGGTGCAGTTTCAGAAAGCGCACCAGAACTCATGCACTCTGCATCTTTGGTGCGATTTCTTAAACCGCACCAAAACCGCAGGACATCATAGAAGCCTATGGGAAAGTGCAGCTAACCAGCGGGTTAGCTGCAATTTGCCCATAGCACAGCGGAACCGCACTGGGGCAGTGTGAAGCCAACCTAAGAATGCATGGCTTCAGTAGATGAATTAAAAGTATCATACAATGAGTAGGGTCATTGATCTCTATGAACGACAAAAGAAGTGGCAGAATAGCCTAAAGACAACCACAGTTGGGAAGTGGGAGGAACCAAGAGGCCCCAGGTTGAAACCTGAAATATACTATAAGTCTTAGATTGACATATTTTCATTTGATTACTAGCACTGAGAAGACATTATTTTGCATCCTTAAATGTTGGATTATGCTTTAGAATCTCTTAAAAATGGCACACACCTATTTGGTTATCAAGTAAAGCAGTGCCTATCCAGCTTTACCATTGAAGCAAAGTCATAATCTTTACTGGGAACTAAATGTTGTTCATGTAGCTGAAAAAAAAAATGCTAACATCACCAGCTGCTGAATAAGAACAAAAAGCTAGGAAACCAGTCTCCAGTAAATTTCCAATGTCTTTTAAGAGATTGATTGCATTCCTGACAACTGTAGGTATTTGCTGTCCCATTTATTTTACAAGACACAGAACACAAACCTCCTAGTGAGAATGTGAACAATGCCAAAAGAAAACTATTGAATGGATAAATCTATACTGGCATATTTACCTCTACATTGCATAAAATTCACTTTTTGTCGGCAAGTGGGTTTGTCTAAAGAACAATCATTTTACGTACCCAGCCAAACCGCCAATTGAGGGGCATAAAATATGAAGTCGTCACTGCCCTTTAAAATCCCTTTAACTTGAATTCTCTAATTGTTCCTTCACTTTATCTCTCTGTACCAGAAAGTAAATAAATTAACAAAATAGCTTTTATCGCACAGAATAACCTTTTAACTGAGGGATTATCTGTGGTTTATTTTTCATTTCTTTCACTGCAGATAGCAGTTCATGCCTCATTGATTAGTTTGCTGAGGTGGTGACCAGAAATGAAAACAAGGTCTTTTAGAAATTGCCAGGACCCATAAAAATAAAGGAAAAAGAAAAACATAGCAAAACACGGCACAGCTTCTATGCTTTATATTTTCAAAATGCACTTTTCAAGATTCGCTGAGTCAAGGGTCAGAAAAGGTTCATTTAGTTTTGTCAGTGTGTGGCAGGAAGTAATTCCAATATAGCATTCTAAAGGGTCATCTCTTTGATTTGTTTTTCGCTTTTTATTTCCTCTAATATGCCTGCATTTAACTAGCTACTGCACCAGAGACTCTTCACAATCCCCTAGAGAAAATTGCTGGTATATTCTGTGCATGTTCCAGGACAAACCCCGGTTAAAACAATTTAGTCTTTTTACATAAAAAATAAGGTACATAGTATTTAGGCCAATTAGACATTGTGCACTTTGTGTTAAGCAGAATAATGTTGGCTAATATTTCAAGATGCACCTGGTAGAAATACATTCTCTGAACGGCTGACAAGCTATTCATTTCAAAGCAAAGCATTGAATTGAAATTGCTTACTTCCCCCTTCTATCCCAGCCCCCCAAAAACATATTTTTAGCAATGTTCACAAATTCATACTGACACCTCTTTCTCGCACTCTCTATTTCTCTGTGTGGAATGTATACACTTCTATTCTCATTCTAATTGCACATTTCATTTTTTATGCTGATTGACAAAACAAATGTCCACAGGAACAATGTCATACTATGCAGGAAGCATACCCTACTCTAAGAGGATGTGCAGTGCAGTGGCTAAGTGGTTAGCACTTCCGTCTAGTAGCACTAGGGTCACTGGTTCAAATCCAAACCCTGACACCTGACACAACCCTGTCTAGCGTATGTATGTCCTCCCTGTCCCTGTGTGGGTTTCCTTCCACACTCCAAAGATGTGCTGGTAGGTTAATTGACTCTTTGTCCAAATTGGCCCTAGTGTGTGTGTATGCATGTTAATTAAGGACCTTAGATTGTAAGCTCCTTGAGAGCAGGGACTGATGTAAATGTATGTGAAGTGCGGTGTGAAATTGACAGCAATATATACGTACCTGTAAAAAATCTGTAGCGTGAAGTTATTATTGCCGGGGCAGGTTCACACAGGTGCCGAGAACTGCATTTTTTGTGAAAACTATATTTTTTTATGTACTCAGTTCACACTTCAACACATGTGGAAGAGCGGTATGCAAAATTGCAAGTCTGGTGATGGTTTGGCAGTATGCTTAATATACTCTACACTAGCTACTACTAGAATGTTATATATATATATATATTATTTTTTTTTCTTAAATATATATATGTTTTCAAGTTAAGTTGCACTATAGATTTGCTCAGCTCCATGCCCACAATTACATAATACAAAATGTATGTTATGCCCATGTTACCCAATGGGAAGGACGATGGCAGACCCAGTATGCCAAGGGATAGCACTAAATCATCTGCACTGAAGGAAGGCAAACACTGAGATTGCTCTGCCATTATGTGAAGTATGTTATACATGATGTACATACTTATATAATTATGGCAGGAACTTTTCCTTGCAGATTGCAGTTGATAAAGAGGGTCTCATTTTAGGACAAAGGGATTACAACAAATAGTGTATATACAGTATTATCACCATAACTACTGCCCCTTCCATTTATACCAGGTTTGGATTCAAGTAAAGCTACTTTTGGTGGCAATTTTAGGGGAAATGTAAGCAGAAAAACGGTTCATTATAGTCAAGGAAACATTGAGCTTACTTTTCTTTGTTGTTTGATGATCCTCACAATTGAAAATAAGTGATGCATATAAAGTAGCATACTCAAAAGAGTGGAGCCCAAAATAGCATCATCATTAAATGTTTCAAATGCATTATGTGTAACCATAGTTCTGGTCTACATTACAGAAAATAAAAGTGAAGCTCCCCAACTAAATCACACATAGCAATAACAAACCTGAAGACGTTTTAGCCTTTTTTTCACTCCATCTAAAACTAAGAAAAAGTTTTGCTGGAGTTTCACTTTGATAGCTGTGGAATTTTTAATTATTCTGTGGGACACAGTAATTTAGTTTTTACAATTTTTTTGTAGGTTTTGGTTTTTAATCCATAAATAGTATTAAATACATAAATAAAGCATACATCCAGTATAATTTAAATATTACCATTAATCATCACACATGGAGCAGTTAAAATAACAGAATGACATATATCATTCTACTTACTGTATCAAATGTACCTACCACTAGAAGCTAGAAATAGCTATTTTGAGGTAATAATAATAAAAATAGTCTAGTAGCTCAGCAGAAATCATTGACTTCACTAAGAATCATCATGACTAGTATTCTTTAGGTAGCGCTTCCTAGGGAGTTTATAGATTACATTCTTTGAAACTATTTTCTTCTTTGTGTAGGTAACATCTTAAGGCTCATTCTCACTAGGGTATTCTGGTGTGCTTTCAGTGCTACTGAAATGTATTTATCTTCATAAGTCATTATACCTGTGAGACCTGTTCACGCAAACATTTAGAAAACCAGTGCTACATTTTTACTATCCTGACAAGCTTTTTGCAGTTTAGGTAAAGCCTTAGAAGCACACTGAAAATGGCCATGTGTTTGTGCAATATTAACTAATAAATTCCTTCTTTTTGGATGAATGATTATTTGATTTTGCTTCATTAAATAGTATGTAGCTCAGTAGTTACTATTGATATATCTATGAAGGCTTTAGGTGTCTACCCTAAAAGGAGTATTCTTTTTCTAATACATACTTACATTCTAGACAATAAAGTGGCTTTAAAGTTTAAAAGAATGCTACTGAAAATCTGAAAATTGTATAAATATTGGCAGAACAATACCACCACAGTGGTGTAGTGGATAGCACTTTTGCCTGGCAGCAAAAGGGTTGCTGGTTCAAATCCCAACTGCGACACTACCTCCCTGGAGTTTGCATGTTCTCCCTGTGCCTGCGTGGGTTTCCTCCCACACTCCAAAGACATGCTGGTAGGTAAACTAGATCCTGTCTAAATTGGCCCTAGTAAGTGTATGAATGTGAGTTAGCAACCTTAGATTGTAAGCTCCATGAGGGTAGGGACTGATGTGAATGTACAATATATATATGTAAAGCACTGCGTAAATTGACAGTGCTATATAAGCACCTGGAATAAAATAAATACATGGTCTTCAAAAGGTTTCTGCAGTTTTATATATAGAACTAAACTTTATATATAGAACTATAGAAAAAAAGTGCAGAAACTTTTTGAAGACCATATATACAGTATCTCACAAAAGTGAGTACACCCTCACATTTTTGTAAATATTTTATTATATCTTTTCATGTGACAACACTGAAGAAATGACACTTTGCTACAATGTAAAATAGTGTGTACAGCTTGTATAACAGTGTAAATTTGCTGTCCCCTCAAAAACTCAACACGCAGCCATTACTGACTAAACCGCTGGTAACAAAAGTGAGTACACCCCTAACTTAAAATGTTCAAATTGGGCACAAAGTGTCAATATGTTGTGTGGCCACCATTATTTTCCAGCACTGCTTTAACCCTCTTGGGCATGGAGTTCACCAGAGCTTCACGGGTTGCCACTGGAGTCCTCTTCCGCTCCTCCATGATGACATCACTGAGCTGGTGGATGTTTGAGACCTTCCGCTGCTCCACCTTCCATTTGAGGATGCCCCACAGATTCTCAATAGGGTTTAGCTCTGGAGACATGCTTGGCCAGTCCATCACCTTTACCCTCAGCTTCTTTAGCAAGGCAGTGGTCGTCTTGGAGGTGTGTTTGGTGTCATTACCATATTGGAATACTGCACTGCGGCTCAGTCTCCAAAGGGAGGAGATCATGCTCTGCTTCAGTATGTCACAGTACATATTGCCATTTATGGTTCCTTCAATGAACTGTAGCTCTCTGTAGCTACTGCAGCACTCATGCAGTCCCAGGACATGACACTCCCACCACCATGCCTAATTGTAGGCAAGATACACTTGTCTTTGTACTCCTCACCTAGTTGCCACCACACACGCTTGACACCATCTGAACCAAATAAGTTTATCTTGGTTTCATCAAACCACAGGACATGGTTCCAGTAATCCATGCCCTTAGTCTGCTTGTCTTCAGCAAACTGTTTGCAGGCTTTCTTGTGCATCATCTTTAGAAGAGGCTTCCTTCTTGGACGACAGCCATGCAGACCAATTTGATGCAGTGTGTGGCATATGGTCTGAGCACTGACAGTCTGACCCCCCACCCCTTTAACCTCTGCAGCAATGTTGGCAGCACTCATATGTCTATTTCCCAAAGACAACCTCTGGATATGATGCTGAGCATGTGCACTCAACTTCTTTGGTCAACCATGGCGAGGCCTGTTCTAAGAGGAACTTGTCCTGTTAAACCGCTGTATGGTCTTGGCCACCATGCTGCAGCCTAGTTTCAGAGTCTTGGCAATCTTCTTATAGCCTAGGCCGTCTATATGTAGAGCAACAATTCTTTTTTTCAGATCCTCAGAGAGTTCTTTGCCATGAGGTGCCATGTTGAACTTCCAGTGACCAGTATGAGAGCATAAGAGCGATAACACCACATTTAACACACCTGCTCCCCATTCACACCTGAGGCCTTGTAACACTAACTGGTCACATGACACCAGGGAGGGAAAATAGCTAATTGGGTCTAATTTGGATATTTTCATTTAGGGGTGTACTCACTTTTGTTGCCAATGGTTTAGACATTAATGGCGGTGTGTTGAGTTATTTTGAGGGGACAGCAAATTTACACTGTTATACAAGCTATACACTTACCACTTTATATTGTAGCAAAGTGTAATTTCTTCAGTGTTGTCACATGAAAAGATATAATAAAATATTTACAAAAATGTGAGGGGTGTACTCATTTTTGTGAGATACTGTATATATATATATATATATATATATATATATATATATATATATATACATATATATATATATACATATATATATCATTAATAGTAAAATGAAGAAAATGTATTTTACCCCCTGTGCACAGGTTTACAAGCAGTATATTATTGTTTAAAGGTTAACTGATGAAAAATTTTAAGAACGACCTTGAAGGACAGTAGAGGCCCATAAGTAAAGACAGTTTAGAGGTAGCCTATAATGTTACTATGGGTATTATGATTCATTTCTGTATGCAAAAGCACATTCCTTATCTATTTTTCAATAACAGTTTGTATTCAATTCTTGAGCCAAATGTAAATAACACAAATATAGTTTCAATTATAAATCATATTGACATAGTATTCTTTGCAAGAGAACCTTCTCTTTCTATCTAGCAAATTATATATTGGCTGATATATTGACATATTAATGCAGTATTGTTAATTTTTTACTCTAATGCATTTCCACTTCCTTACACTTTAATATACACAAGATAATAAAAATCAAGTGTCCTATGTTTATTTCATGAAGTCAATCAGTAACACTGTGATGCTATATATTTATAACATCATTATGTCAGCACAGTTTTAGACTTTTCCAAAAGTGGTCATCTCATCCACCTACATTCTGTAAAATTACATTCAGGAAACTGCTGAAATTTGCTTGTGTGTACTTATTATAACCATTGCCTTTAGGTTGCAGATTGGGATGGGAGTATCTTTTATAAAATGCATTATTGCTAAAAAAGCTTACCAACTGTAACTTTTGCTAGGTAGCACACACAACTTAGGAATACCAGATACAATTTATTATTACCAAATTTATTCCTCAAGCAATTTCAAACCTTTTTCTAGTAATCTGCATTCTGCTAATAAAGCTAACTGATTTTTTTTAAGGTACCAAATGATTTACCTGTATATACAGGTGTGTTCTATGGAAATATAAATATTTAAAGGTTCTATAGAATCGGATTTATACTTAAAGCTAAATTCCAAGCAAACAGCTAAGTAAACAAAAAAAAAATATATATATATATATATATATATATATATATATATATATATATATATATATAAAATATATACACTATATTACCAAAAGTATTGGGGTGCTTGCCTTTACACAAACATGAAGTTTAATGGCATCCCAGTCTTAGCCTGTAGGGTTCAATATTGAGTTGGCCCACCCTTTGCAGCTAAGTTGTGGACAGCCTTCCCAACTCTTCTGGGAAGGCTGTCCACAAGGTTTAGGAGTGTGTTTGTGGGAATGCTTGACCATTCTTCCAGTAGCACATTTGTGAGGTCAGGCACTGATGTTGGACAAGAAGGTCTGGCTCGCAGTCTCCACTCCAATTCATCCCAAAGATGTTCTATCGGGTTGAAGTCAGGACTCTGTGCAGGCCAGTCAAGTTTCTCCATCCCAAACTTGCTCATCCATGTCTTTATGGACCTTGCTTTGTGCACTGGTCCAAATCATTTGGTGGAGGGGGGATTATGGTGTGGGGTTGTTTTTCAACCTGATGAAGCCCTGATGAAGTCTTGTGACGTAACGCGTAGGCTGCACACACGTTGCTGGATACACAGTGAGAGGCAGTTTGGCCCTTGCTGTTTGTTTTAAAGTGATTTTACCGCATTTTTATGTGAACATCTTTTATTGGATGTAATAAACGCCTTGTAGTTTTTTAACCTACTACACCTTGGAAGCTTCTTGTCTCTTCTTTCATACCTGAGCTATATGGAGGTTTAGAGCGTAAGAGGTGACTCACGACCGGTCGGTCGCAACGATCGTTTAACTACCCAAAGAGTGACGCGAAAGCGGTGTGGGATTGGAGAGTGAGGTCCAAAAGAAACCTTTACGTGCACATTTCCTGCATTTCAGAGGTGAGAGTTCTGAGAGCACTTAGGGGGATTGGAGCACCGGTCTAGAGGAATCCTTCTTGGGGATGATGACACATTAACCCCCCTGCAAAAGAGGCTTTCCTTACACAAGCGTACGACGATATGTTTTAATGGACACTTGGAGCACGTCACTTTTTGTTACTATTTTATTATCATCATATTTGAAAAAGGACTTTTTATTCGATCCTCTGTATTCTACTATCACGTTATATGTTGTATCATCCATTTTATATCCATTTTATACTCGTTTGATTTATATGATTTTTATTGCTATATACATATAGCCTGCTTTGGGATTCGCACATCAGACACATTACAGTCTTCCACCAGCAGAGGGAGTCTGAATCATATAATTAACACACAAGTTGTGCAACATTATCCACTGTTTTCACTTACCACTCTAGCACTGTATCCACTTATTTTGATTTGTTTTAAACAGCACATGATGTTTGCTACATGTATTTTATAACCTCTTTTCAATATTCATATGTGCAAGTATAGGAAGTTTGCAGCACATCTCACAGATCATCAGGTACACTGTGACACATGAGAACTGTCTATTGAGCCATCACATTGATTATACTAGTTTTTGTCTGTTTATGCTTGGATAATAGGCTGCACAGTACCATCTCCGAAAAACCATCACTGTATATACTTGTCAAATATATAGGTACAGCAGCAACCTATAGATATTTTACTCTGATTACCACACATAGTAGCGCGAGGGCTCACGCACCTTATATCGTTGTTTTTCAAGGGTTGGGCTTGGCCCCTTAGTTCCAGTGAAGGGAACTCTTAAGGCATCAGCATACCAAGACATTTTGGACAATTTCATGCTCCCAACGTTGGGGGGAACAGTTTGGGGATGGCCCCTTAGTGTTCCAACATGACTGCGCACCAGTGCATAAACAACTCCACATTTTTCTGCTTTTTTGAGCCATAAGCTCTTGTGGGAGTATAGTTTTGCTTAAAAAAAGCTAATGTAAACGCTAAAAAATGCTACTGCAAAAACGCTTCAACTAATTCTACAGCTACAGCTTTCTACAGCTAATGCTACTGGTATTTTCATAACATCTAGTGTTCATGAGGCCTAAGGCCCCTTTCACACAGATGTTCCGTTCAGTTCCACCTGTCTATCTTTTCAGGCAGACCTCAACGGACCATCAATGCACCCCTATGGAGCGATGGCTGTCAGCAGAGACATGTCCGCTGACACCCATCGCTCTCCGATCCGCTCCAAACCGGTAAAGTCTGACAGATGGAAACCCCATTATTCCATCCGTCTGTGGATCAGATCGGATGACAATGGACAGATGAATCTGGTGTCATCCAATTTGCTATAGGGGAGAGCAGGGGCTCTGACGGATCGGTCTCTGCACACCCGTCGGCTCAGCAGAATGATCCTTGCTGAGCTAAACGGAGCCCATTGACGGAACAGCCATGTGAAACCGGCCTAAGAGTGCAAAATCAGGTTCAGCTCTGCATAAAAACCAATCAGTTTCCAGGTTTTTTGTCAAAGCTTAATTGAACAAGCTGAAGTTAGAAGTTGATTGGCTACCATGCACAGCTGCACTAGATTTTGCAGTTTTAGTAAATGAACCCCAATTTATTTATTTATGTTCATGATTAGGAAAGCCTATTACAACTAAGAATGCAACTGGATGCTAAACATCCATGTTGCATTATTTTCATGCTCCTATATAATCCCCAGACTACGTCATTTGTGACAAAACATACGTCGGGAGGACGCGCTGACGTCACCATTTGCTCTGTTTTATCTTACACGAGAACCGGCCGGTCTGTGTATATAACGCTTTTTACATTGGTTTCTATGTGAGTATCCTGAACTTTATTAAACTACATATTACTGTACTTCACTATTTGGGCCTCTCTTCTTTCTGTTCGGTGCCTGTGCCTGTAACAACATCGGAGTGGCTAGTGTTCCAGACGCATACCATATATGAGGGGAGATAATTTCCATACACTGTGGATGATATAAGAAGGAAGTGTCTGTATCTGAGGAACCTTATTTAGGAGATACCAAGGATTGTGGATGCTATACATAATGTTTCAATGCCCGGCTTCCAGCGGGGTCTGGTAAGCCTTTTCAGAGAATAGATCAGTGTACAATAATCCAGAATTGGGACTGTTTTAATCTGGGATAATAGGCCTAATTAGTATATGCCTACATTTTAATTTTATCTATGGGGTTAGGGGGGTGTGGTGAATGTAAGTGATGAGGTGCACATTGCTTTTGTACTTCTTTTTCTTTCTCTTAAATGATGCAGCAGCATACTGTGAAATAAAAAGGCAGCTCCAAGAAGAAATGACCCGTAACAAGTGAATGTTCTACTTAAAAAAAAACACTATAAACTTAAAAAAACACAGAGGAAATGAAAGCCCCAAATATTACCTCCTAAAATAAAAAGCCCTTTTTTTAAGGGAAGCCTAGTTAAAACATTTTTTGTTTTGCTATGGACAGGAGAGCAGCTAAAAGTGATTGCTGACTGTCAACTTTCCAATGCTTTCCCTACAACCGCTTCCAATTTACTGACACTATAGATGCTCTGTGCCCACTTTTATAGTGTTAGGGAGCTAGCTTATTCAAAAGACTCCTTATATGCCATTCTAAGGGCTCAATCACACCTGCCTGTGTGCTAAAGTGGGTGTGGTCTGATGTCCTTTGTAAAAAGGGGAATGCACTGCAATCCACCTCAATTCAGCATTATGGTGTGAACAGGGAAACAAAGAAAATAATTGTTTTCTATGCACGCTTGCATTAAGCCCGCATTGATCTATGCAGATCAATGCATGTCAATTGATATGGTGTGAATGAACTCTACACCTGCTGGCCATAATTCAAAGGCCATGCAGTGCATTTTGGATTAAAAACATTCTACCAGTAGAATCTCCTCTTAAATTCACTGGAACTCTGAATCTTGAACATGTCGTGTCCCAAAAGATGACTGTGTGAACTGATACCAAAAATTGTACTTTGAGGTTGTATGAGCTTCTATTTTGGAGCTACTCCTTAAATTTGTATCTGAACTTATTGGGTTTGATTTACTAAAGGCAAATAGGCTGTTCACTTTGCAAATGAAGTTGCAATTTTCCCTATAGTTTAGTGAATGAGGTGAAGCTCTGGTGAGTTACAACTACCAATCAGGTGTAAGCAAAAATGCTGTTTATTTTATTTCCCTTCCATGTAATTGGGTTGTTCTTTGCAAAGTGAATTTCACTATATTCACTCTATATTCAAGCTCTGAAGAAAGGTCCCTTGCAAAGTGCAATGTGTAAAAGGAACAGCCTACTTGCATTTAGCAAACCAATCCCTCTGACCTCCATGGAGAAACATCTAATACATAAATAGGCAGAGAGAAATAACTCACAGAACTTCAGGAGGCAGATCTTTTCTGCAGAACTCTGGGGTTTAGTATAGTGGTGCCCTTATTTAAACATTAATATATTATCCCAACTTATACTTTGACCTCATTTGTCCCATCTTATTTAGAACTAAAAACATTTTATTTCTAATTGCATGATTTCAGGTTTCAGTTATTACCCCTCAGAACCAGTTTTTATATATATAAAATGCTGTTACACAAGTCAGAAAAAATCCTGCAAGAAATATGTTTAAGAGTCTCACTTCAAGTTCTGTACTCTTGGGTCAGCTCTTTATACCAACTACAAAGGCTATAAAGGATCAAAGAGAACATAATACTGTTTAGATGTCCTTGCAGTTTATTTATGAACATTCTTCTTTGTCACAATTTTTGATTATGTTACATTTTAAATTGCAAAAATTTGATTCATGGCTACAAAGGTCAGGCACAGTCTGCATAAGGTAATATAAATGAAAATAAATGTATGAAATTGTAATCCTCTTTTTGGTAATGAATGTCGTTAGGTGGCAGTTTGGTACTGTTGTATACAATTTGCTAATTTATATGACTATTTCTGCACTAACTGCATTAAAGGACTGAAGATGAGCTATTGTAGATGAATTATTTGAAGAAAATCTGGTGTTTTAAGTATATTTTTAATTTTCCCAATACCCTATACCACTTATAGCCCCACTCTCAAGGTGCTCTGGTAAATCCGGTGTCTTACAGCAATATAAGGGCGCAGGCTGCCTTATGCTTAATCCAGAAAGCAGTGAAGTATGAGGGGATGAGAGATGCCGCACATCCTATTTCGCCTCGCCCATTGGGCAGACAGAGCTCAGGAGGACTGCATAACCATTCATATTTCTCTGTTGAGCTAGTGTTGTGTGATGTCTGTCACCCCCTTATATTTTTAACCACTTGCTGACCAGGCCTTTTCTGGAACTTTTTGTTTACAAGTTTAAACTAGTATTTTTTGCTATAAAATTACTTAGAACCACCAAACATTATATATTTTTTTTAGCATAGAACCTAAAGAATAAAATGGTGATCGCTGCAATACTTTAGGTCACACTGTACTTGCACAGCGGCCTTTCAAATGCATTTTTTATTAAAATATATATTTAATGAATTGAAAAAAACAAAAAAAAATAGTTACCCCAATTTTTTGTATAATGTGAAAGATGATGTTACGCCAAGTGAATAGATATCCAATATGTCATACTTTAAAATTGCACACACTCGTGGAGTGGCAACAAACTACTGTACTCAAAAATCTCCATAGGCGACGTTTTAACAGGTTACCTGTTTAGAGTTACAGAGGAGGTCTTGAACTAGAATTATTGCTCTTGCTCTAATGATTGAGGCAATACCTCACATGTGAGGTTTGAGTTCCGGTTAAATATGCGGGTGCGATTTACGTATGCGTTCACTTTTTTCTTTTTCTTATTTCTTTTACTTTTTATTTTTACATTGTCCCTTTATTTATTTGTTTATCACTTTTATCATTACAAGGAATGTAACTATCTTTTGTAATAGAAATAAGCATGACAGGTCCTCGTTATTGAGAGATCTGGGGTCAAAAAGACCCCAGATCTCTCATTTACCTTTAAAAGCAAACTATGGGCTGGCCAGCAAGTGGATCATTTTTTTCAGTACAAAAAAAAAAAAAAAAATACCCAGTGCTTTATATTCTTTACATTAACATCAGTCCCTGCCCTCAATAAGAGCCTACAATCTAAAATCCCTATCTGACATGCATACATACATGCACACACCACACATACTAAGGCCAATTTAGAGAGGAGTCAATTAACCTAACAACATGATTTGGGGTATTTCTACTGAGTTGTAATTTGATCAATTGCTATTTAGCTCTGTTCACAACTAGGGATGAGGTTCGGCTTCACCGCTACCATAGGTTCACAACGAATATTGTGGATTCCTTAAGTTGGTGAATCACAAACTTTTGCCACAAGAAAAATGGAACAACCTACATTATATTGCATTATAAAACAGAAATACTACATTATCTGTTTCAAGTAAATATAGAGGACTTTTTAGGCACCAAAGAAAGATACAAGAAAAATAATTATAAATGATTTGTACAAACTTGATTGCAAAGACCAGAAAAAGGATTGAAAGTAGTGCAATAGTTGCTCTGTTATCAGCACGAGTCACTTCTGACAAGTTTTATTGATGCCAAGAGCTAAAAAGGTGACAGAGGAGGTATCTTTAGCACACAGCTTGTGATTGACAGCCTCAGTTCTGTTTCTGTGTCCTGTGTAAGAGGGGTGTGTCCCTTTCCCCCAACCAGCGCACAGAGCTCTTGTACAGTGTGTAACTGCAGCTCTCCACCCCTGCTTTGTGAGTCTCTGAAAAAATCTTTTTTCATCTCCGAGTTTTACAAGGATGTACCGGACAAATAGCTGCAGACAAACAGGTACAACTTATGTGGGAGGATTTGTTTCATCTCTGTGTATCACCTGAAGCTAGTCACTTCACTTAGTATATGTAAAGGGGTAAAGAACCACTTTAATGATCTAACAATACATAAACAGAATATACTGAATTTCACACCATGTCCCTGTAGATCACCCATGGGTACACCTATCATTATTAGTATTATTATTGTTATTGTACAGAATTTATATGAGCTGTGGGGAATGAGCTGATGGAGAAAATAAGTGTCCAGTTAGGTGGGAGCCAGATAGGCTTCTCTGAAGAGATGAGTTTACAGGGATCGTTCATCAAAATGAACAACTATTATATGGAAAAAACGAAATAAACATCACTGATCCACTGATTAATCAGCAAGTAAGTGCAGGTACAAAGTCGGATGAAGTAACATGATGCCATGTGAGATGTATGTGACATGATGGATGCTTAATGGAGGATCACACTATATTGCAGTCATAGCCTTTTTCCTGGTCAACAAAGCCAATATTGTGAAGGAATATATAATCCAGCCCCCTTTCTATAAAGGGATGGGCTTACAGCAGCCATACTAAAAGTGTGTGTTGGAGATTTTAAAGAGAGCTGACAACTTTGTGTATGGATTTTTTTTTAACTTTGGTTTTTCATTTTGGCACTGGTACATGCCCTCTATTACAGCGTTTGGCTTCACATGCCATTTGTTCATTAATAGCCTGCTTATTAGCACTACAAATAGCCAGAATCAAATAGAAAGATTTGCCCCATAGACTTTAATATATTCTTTGAAACATTTGTAAACTTTAAGCACGATTTGTGAAACTACCAAACTTTATTAAAACTTTATGTACCAAACCAAGACATAGATTCACAACTTGTAAGTAAACTTCCTCTGCTGACATTTACCTATACATAAGCCTATAATAAGGCTACAGTTTAGGAGATATTTACATTACATGCAGCCAGTGTCATCACTGGTGCATGCGCTCTGAAGGAACGGCCACGGGTGCTGTTCCTTCCAATCCCTGTGCCATGAACAGGCATGCGTGGGATTAATGTCATCGCAGCTCCAGCCAATCACATCACAGGAGCCCGCAAACCCGGAAGAGACTCCAGGGAAAACGTCAGCCATTTCAGTGGTGTGCAGGTGCCGCTGAGAGAGCTTCGTTCTAAGGTATTTCATAATGAGCTAGTATGTGATGCATACTAGCTCATTATGCCTTTGTCTTGCAGGTTTTTTTTTCAAAAGAGTTTGCAACCTCTTTAATAAGTCAGAGGATGGGCATACTCTCTTCAGTGGCTCATGCAGCCCCATAGGGATTTTCAGTAACAGCAATCACAAAGTGATCAGGCAATGCTAATCTTTCAAATTAGAAAGAACCTTTTTCTAAATGTTTTAAACTTTTAACACTCCTCGCAACACCCAAAATAAAAAAATGTCTTAAATATACAGTAACTTTATAGTGAAAGAGTCACTGACTTCTGACAGAAACAAGAAAAAGCTCCTTATCAATGTTCTAATACAGTAACTAACTCAACCCACTTGAAAGTAGCCCAACTCTTGTTACATGTAAAACAAAAAACACAAAATCAGACCCAGTAGCTTGGAGCTGAATCCCCTGAAAATGTGAAAAGTCAATATGCAGCCAGCTGGCATCTAGCCCCATAGTCAAGTTCTAAAAGTACAATCTTAAATTTGATTGCTTAAGACATAGCCCTGGTTCACATCAATGCTACCTTTAAATTGCTGTCACCTAACTTGAAGTATCACAATTTCAAAGTAGCAAGGTCAGTGGGATTTCCGGTGCTACTTGATAGACATCTGTGTGGCTTCATGCACAGATGTCTATTAAAATCGCACATGAAATCTGCAAAAGTAGTGCAGGAACTACTTTTGCAAATTGGTGCGGCGCTGAAAAATCAGTGTCGCACCGATTGGAACATTGCCATTGCTGCCAATAGGTTGCGACTTGTCATGCGATTTGATCTATCAAATCGCATGACAAATCGCTCCAATGTGAACCTAGGCTAAAAGTAGAGAGAATAAATTGAGGGGGAGAGTGGTTATGTAAGGACAGAAAAATACTGCCACGTCCTATAGTTTAGAAATTCAAAAAGAGGGAGAGACTCCCAGATTGTAAGCTATCCCCTGGACTTTACAGGCAGTTGGTTGGATAAGGTACAAAAAAGAGATTTAAGAAATAGTAAAAAAATATACAATTTTATTGATACAAAAACATATGATATATTCCAACATTGGAGTGAGTTGGGACAAGAAGTTCCCAGTCCACTTCAAATTATATGTGGATATACAAGGTCAAAAATTGGATACAAACAATGCATACATCAAATGCAGTTATAAAAAGACAAAACAATAAATTTGTCTCAACATGGTACTAACGTTAGAACAGCATATATGGAAAAAGCTTAGATGCATGTGAGAATAGATACATTCAAGGAGCCGCTATATGAGCAGGGTCTTGGAGCTATTTCTCAGATATCCCAACATGTTTCGGTCAATCCTTCATCAGGGGATTGTGTGCATCACGCAGAACAATAATTGTGCTGTCTGTAACAAAGTTCAATCATACAGGACAATGTTATCATGCATATAGTATATAGTACAGGTAGTTTGGTAAGAATGCATTCCCATGGGGAAAAAAAGACAAAAGGTAAGAGAAAGCTGAGGTGAACCATCACTTACATCTTAACTGAAAGTACCATCGACCAAGTTTCAAGCAGCCCGGCAGGATCTGAAAGCCGAGTCCAATAAGGGTCACAGGGAGTAAACCCCACAGGGTGGGTCATAGATTATGCAACCAAAAGGGGCCCAAAGAAGCTGAGTCAGCAGACCTCACAAGGAGGTGTAGTGTGGTGCTGGTAAAGATAAAAAAGGAGGAGATAGAGTGAAGTATATACGTATAGATGTATATGTATACAAAGCTGCATTCGTTAAAGGCAATGGGCCGTCACACCCCAAAGGGGTTGATGCTTGCCCTCTTGTTTGTACCCTGTGGAAATGAAAAAAAAAAAAAAAAAAAAAAAAAAAAGGAGTTGCATGATCTTCCAATGGAGTATAAACCGCATGGATCGTGTGTATAGGCTGTATGGGTATCAAAAACACCAGGTAAGACAGCCAAATAAAGTGAGACAATGCTCGCATTGCACATGGTACAGAGGGGAACGCCAAACAAATAAAGTGTGTAGCTCAGTATGGTTACCTGTCTCCGTGAGGACCGTCCGTATGTGGGCTGCATGTCATTTTCAAAGGGCTTGGCCGCATATATATGGCAATCAGCATCAGGGACAGCCAATCCAACTTGATGCGCACAGGTGCCGACTGCTCGTGTATTGTGGGTGGACAGCCCACTATTCGAGCACAGAGGGACCCTCCGGAGTGTATGGCGCGCGGTGTTGCCCCGCCCAGGGGGGTGGGATAACATCACGCGTCAATATCCCCGCCGGCAGGTGTGTTCCAACGGACGGAAGCCCGCTGGGACAAAAAGCTTGCTCCTACAAGGAAAACCCCACATGAGCGGGGGTATGTATCCAGTGGAGCCTACCTGCCGGATGGTGCATAATGGACCCAATTCCCAAAGGGGGACTCCTAGTGGTAATGAATGGAACGAGCAGTTGAAAAGAGGAAGGAAATGGCCAGAAAGAATGTGAGTGAATGGGTGAAAAAGAAAAGGAAAGCAGACGGAAAAAAAAAAAAAAAAGGGGATGTGTGGTGTTTGTTATAAGTTTAATTCACAACCCCCCGATGTGAAGCCCGGGAGAAAGGGTTTGAAGCTATATGTCTCGTTTAATCCGGGATGACGGGTAGCTTGTAGGGTGTGGATCCACCTTAGTTCGCGTTGGAGAAGTATTTTATTGTGGTCCCCTCCACGTGAACTGAAGTGTACTCGGTCTAGGGCTAGGAATGTGACTCTGGGGAGAGAAATGGATGGATGGCGGCCATGTGCCGGCCTATGGGGGTGTCTGGGTCACGTTTAGTGATCGATAATGTGTGTTGGTATATTCTTTTCCAGAACTCATTTTTGGTTTTCCCGACGTAGTATCCTCCACATTCACACGATAGGAGGTAAACCACGCCGGGGGTTTTGCAATTCACATAATGTTTGGGATAAAAGAGTCGCTGGTTTGGTAATAGGATTTTTGAGCGTCTATCCATGTACTGACAATAATTGCAGCCACCACAAGAAAAGGTGCCCCGGCGTATGCAGGGGTCCCCCTTAGGGGTTCTGAACTCGCTTGAAACCAACCTGTCTCCAATTGAGGGTGCCCTACGGTAGGCGACAGGTGGTTTGTCAGGTACAAAAGGGGAAAGCTGGGTGTCCATTGTGAGAAGGTGCCAGTATTTATTAAAAATGCGTTTAATTTGTTTGTGTTGATTAGAGTATGTGGTAACTATACGGGTAATTGGATCGGAAGTTCTTATTTTTGGGGTTTGTTGCGAGGTGTTGGAATCTTGGGTTTTGTGTAATAGAGCCTTACGGGGGATATCTCGGACTCTCCTGAAGGCTCGCCTCAGGGAAGCCGCAGAATATCCCCGTTCCAAGAGTCGTGTCTGTAAAGCTCCAGCTTCTTCTAGAAAGGACGATTCATCTGAGCAATTGCGGCGAACACGAAGATATTGGCTGTATGGTATGGATGCTAATGCAAAAGCAGGCGTTCACAGCCCTACCCAGCGACAGGTCGGTTAATAAAGCATTTGGGTGCCGACCTTTGAGTGACGAAGTACGTCCATCAAAGGTAGGTTTCGGTGAAAATCGTAGGTATGGTATGTCGGTTATAGAAGCACAAGCGGCGTTAACGAGTCTACTTAGCA
>BLSH010523775.1:261492-277762 GCA_018402905.1 Glandirana rugosa | reverse complement strand
ACGTTAAGACGAGGTTTTTTACGATTTTTTTGTGAACTTTTTTACGAACTTTTACACTGTGAATCCACACTTAGACCCGAATTCTCCATTTGACAAAAAGTCAATAGAGGTATCCAGTACAAATACATTGTGTAGAACGACACTGACAATAAGTATAATCGTAATTGATAGCGATTAGTGATCGAAATTTCACAATGATTTGGGTGGTGTCATTTTAGACTTATACGTCTTATCGTACGAACAATGCAATAGAGATCAAACTGAGCATGTGCAGGAGGACTACTCTCACTGTGTATTATATGGACTTGCCAAGAGAGACAGTGCAGAAGAGAAGGATCTGTCCATACAGGATAAAAGAGCCTTTTTACACAATGCAGAGGATTAACCCCTTAAGTTCCACAGTGAGTATAACAAGCATGCTATTCTGCATATTCAGATTTTACTGTGGTGGGTTTAGTAACACTTTAAAGCTAGTGATTAGCGATAGTTAATGCTAATATGAATAACAGTCACAGCAAGATGTGTTACATAAACATGACCTATGGAGATAACTGAAAAACAGTTTACCTCTTAAGCCCAGATTCACACCTAAGTGTCACATTTTCAAGCATTTTTTCAAGTGTTTTTTTAGCATTTTTTGGAGCAGAATTGCATGTTTTTGTAGCTTTTGTCAGGTGTTTTGAAACTAAAAAAGTGTGAAATGCTGCTAAAAAAGGGGCAGAGAGCTGCTGTTTGAGCACAAAACGCGGGGCAAAATACTTGAAAATACGCTTGAAAAAAGCTCATGTTGCTCTTTTCAGGTGTTTCCATTGAAGTCTATGGGGAGAGAATCACTTCATTCAGCCTGAAAATGAGCTCATGTACTTTTTTGAGCGACAAGCAGTTTGATACAAGTGGCAGAATGCTCAAATGTGAACAAGGGCTATTGAAAACAATAGGTTTTTGCTTGTTGAGCATTTTTGAGCTTCAAGTTAAAAGCTACAAAATGTTCAAGTGTGAACGGGGCCTGAAGGGCCTCATCTGACCCTTTGGCCACAGGTCCAGTCTTAGTTGGTCAGCTATCTGCACTCAGTTGTGACCTTTGTTCCAGCAGACACAATGCAGAGATGTGGTCATCACAGAAGCTGTAAAAAGACATCACCACTCTACAGCATCAGTGTCACTGTTCATTTTACTGTTCTTCCCACCACATATGTCTGTGGTTTACAAGGAATTCAACTTCTATTGCTCGTAGTGAGGATTACTGGAAGTGTAACCACGCAAAAGCATTGTGTTTAAGGGCTCATAAAATTCTCTACTCTGGTACAGTGGGACTAGTACTGTAACTATGTTACTATCAAGCAATGCAGGTCAGACACAGTTGCATGTAGTTGCTATTCCAGTGTCTACACTTAAAGTGTTACTAAACTCACAACCGTAAAATGAATCTGTATATACAGTAAAGCATGCTTGTTATACTCACTGTGCAATCTAAGGGGTTAATCCTCTGCATTGTGCAAAAAGGCTGCTTGATCTTGTTTGCACAGATCCTCCTCTTCTTCCACTGACTCCAGAACAGGTCTGAATAAGACAGAGCCTTTAGAGTCAGGCTGCACATGCTCAGTTTGGTGTGTATTGCTAGAGAGGTTTTTATTTTTTTGGGAGAGTTCATGTGGTCAGCACAAGGCCAACAACATGGTCAGCAGGTTAGCTAAGGTTGCTAGCCAGTGGTGGCCCATCCATTAGGGGTATATAAGTGTAACTGCAGCGCACCATTCAATAATAACGATTAAAAATCAAATAAATGTATATAAAAGCACATAGAACAGGTGTATCCATTGCCCCCCTATCCATGCGTCCAGCCCTCTAATTTACATACAGGGCGCCGGACGCATGGATTCCAATGGTGGGTGTTTTTGAAGCACGTGATTAGAGGCTCTAACAGGCTCCAAAAAAGGGTGGTCTCGGGACGCAGAGCACTGCACTCAGAGCCCACCCAGTTGTGTGACAATAGCGAATGAATATTCACTATTTTCCCACCAATCAGGAAGCGGGTCATGAGACTCGTTTCCCGATTGGCCAAAATGCCAGGAGATCCTATCGGACCCCTAGGAGGAGGGAGGACAGCACAGCCGGAGGAGAAGACCGACCGACCCACCAGCGCCACTGTGGATGGCTCACCCACAGTGGCTCAGCCATTTGGCACTCCCTGGCTCGGACGGGGAGGGAGGGGAGATCGGGGTGTCATCAGGGGCAGGTAAGGAGGCAGTCTGTCTCATGTGGGCGCATTCCTCGCATTCTCCCCCCGAGGGGGGGGTCGTTGGTTTGCGCCCCCCCCCCCAGAGTTATCGATCACGCATTCTCCCACCGAGGGGGGGGGGGTCGTTGGTTTGCACCCCCCGAGTTATCGATCACCACTGTTGCTAGCACTGCTGTGATTTGTGACTATCCTCTATAGAAGCATTGCTATGATGTATTTATTATTTTCATGGCTACAAGTCTGGCTTGTTATGTGCGCTATTATGTGTACAAATTATGTTTTGGTCATGTTACCAACAAGAAGATCATGGGCAGCCATGTTAAAATCTAGACCCAGGGGTATTTAGGTACAGCCATGTCAGAGGAGCTGAGTTGTGAACCAAAGACCTATCAAATAAAACGAACGAAAACGATCTTCAGTGACCTCTCGTTTCTATTTATCCCCAAGCAAGCAGATTGTAATTTGGACAAGCAATTGTTAACGTATAAATTAAACAGGAAGTTCTAGATAGTTACCATTCATTAAAATTGACTTTAGTAATCACAAACCCCTAACCATCAAACAAAACTTATCTGCTGTTTATGTTTTTCCTTTCTTTTTAATTTTTAATGAAATGTAAATAGTACAGAAAGCTTGGCTCCCATTTGTAACTAACGTTATAAATAGCAGGCAGATGTTTAAATATGGTTCATTTGTAGAGAAAACAAGGTTCTAATTTTAAATATGTGGCCAAATGTCCCAATGAAAAAAAAACGACAAGAAAGAAAAAGAAGACAACCGCAATCCCCAGAGATCTCACTGCAAGGTTCACTTATTGTTTTGGCTGTTTCGTTTGAAGTTCACACTAGCTTGGCCTTGATGATCAACTCTACCAGCTGGGGTTCAGAGGTGTTTAATATAATAATATCACACAATAGTATTATTATAACTCTGACGTGCATTCAGAAACTGTTATTTTCTCTAGCCTGTGTCCAATAACTAAGTATGGCTTATAGCAAACTTTTAGCTTTGTAAAAGCTATAACGTTTAAAGCGGTATTAAACCAAAAAGCAAACATTTATTATACTGCAGCTTACCAATTCTTAGATGTGATGGCAGCCTTTATTTTCTTTCTTAGGCTTTCTTTCTTTTATTTTAATCTGACGATCTGGCCAATAAGTCTGTTGTTTTTCAAAAGAACAAGCTCTATTGCAGATGTATCAGTATCAGGCAAAAGACAAACCATTTAACACTGGCAGGGGTGCTTACAATGATCAGTTATTATTTATTTATATACAATCCTTAGCCTAAAATGAAAAAAAAAACAGACTGACTGACTGACAACATTGCTGTCCAAAGGTGCTCCCTGTGCTCCTTCATCCAGAATGGGAACACTCTAATTCAGGAGATGTGCTACTGGTTTGACCACCAGGTGAAAACTGAAGGGGAAAGCCTAAAAAAAGAAAACAAATGCAGCAAACACATCTAATGATAGGTAAGCTGCAATATATTATACAGTGGAACCTTGGATTACAAGCATAATTTGTTTCAGGAGAATGCTTGTAATACAAATCACTTGTATATCAAAAACATTTCCCCATAGGAAACAATGGAAACTCAGATAATTTGTTCCACAGTGACTGCTTGTCTATGCAGTACTGTATGTGGCCATAGGTACGGGGGCACTGGTGTATGCAATACTGTATGTGGCCAGAGGTGTGATGGCGCTGCTGAGGCTCGGAAGTGTTCGGAAACACTCGGGAACTGTTGATACTTTCGGTATTTCCGACTATCTCCAAGTATTTCCAAGCCTCACCAGTGCCCGTGCACCTCTGGCCACGTGCGGTATTGCATGCACAGAGGTTTAATCCTGCTCGTTGTGTGAGACAGCGCTCGCAAACAATCAGGATTTTTTTTTAAAAAACTGCTTGTATTGTGAAACACTCAATAACCGCGTTACTCGCGTTACTCGGATAATGGAAGTCAACAGGGCTTCCCTCCGTTTACTAAGCTGTGGAGTAACTGCACTTTGTAGAGTGAAATCGCACTTGCAAAGTGCACAGTCTATTTGCCTTTAGAAAATCAACGCCATTGCATTAGGTCCAAATTTTCAGAATGATTTTTCTTTGTAATCCAATACAATACACAAAAATTAGTAAGTATAAATGAATGATAAAAAAAAGTCTATAAATGCTATTTGAAAAGCAAAAAAAAACATAAAACTATTGGACTAGTGACATGTCGTGGAAGCTGTGCACCATGCATAATGACAGTACTCTCTCAATGCTAGCTTCTAATAACTCAAGGGCCATGGGGATATGACAGCATGATGAATACCACAACAGACAGCTCCAATATGGTACCATTTTACTAGATCAATATCTGACTGCAATATAGGGAAAAAGAAGCTGATATTAGTCTACACAGTGTATTACAGATGAGGTACATTTCATCTTACTGCACTCATGCTGAACCAAAGTAATAATTCACAGTTCCTGCAAATGATCTGCACACCACCGTATTCGAAGAAAAAGTCTTGTGCATCTTGTTTTAACAAATATGTAAATATAAACCCCTAATACACCCAGGCATAGGCACACGCAGTTTAATTCATAATATATAAAAGAAATAGCAGAGACGGATGAGATGAATAAAATTACGTTTCCTTTCTACGGCTCAGCTAAGTTGTCTGTTACATAGTTAAGTTTCTCTTGAACTTATTAATATCAATGGAATTTGCAAGAGTGGAAAATGTAAGATTTTAAATCACTGAGATAGCAACTAAATTATATGGAGGCCAAGCTGTCAATTAGGAACTGATGTTCATTGAGAAGGGTCTTGTTCTCTTGAATACATTTCTAGAAAATGTTTCAATCCCATCAATCAGTACTAATGGTTTTACAGCCTAAATTTGGACTAGTGCACTTTTTCTAATAGCTCTGCAGAAGCTAACAACACTGAAACAGAGTGCTCTGAATACATTCATGTGTCAGCTACATATGACTATTGGAAATTGTGCTCTAAAACAGTACTTAGATAAGAAATAAAAAAAAAAATGTAAATGCTGATCTGTAGTTGCCCAAATAAAGTTAAATTTATATTTCCGATATCTGTTTATGTTATGAAATATTCTTTATTACCTATAAATTCCAAACCACTTTCCAAACCACTATTGACAGCCCAGGGAATGTCTGTGGTCATGGTGTGCAGAATAGTGCAGTCACCAACATGCCCCATATCTCATCTACAGTAATAAAACTCATACAGACCATGTAGTGGAAGTTACAGAGTGGTAGAGTATGGCAAGTCTGTTTTTCTGAATCTCTTACCCAGACCATTGTCTCCACAGCCACACAACATAGGAGGAAGTATGGTTCTAACATGTTAAAGAGGCAACTAAGAACATGTCCATAAAAATGGGGTATGTCCAGGTCACATCACTGAATACATTTAGGGTATTTTAAGTCATTTTTTAAAATTTCTTACAAGAGCATACCTCCTTCTCTTACTCATCAGTTCAGAGGTGAAGAGGTAAAAACAACATGCCTTTAAGTACAATAGAAACATTTTTGTAAAAGAATAGGTGCAGGTACTCATCCTCCTCCCCCAAGCCAACTTGTATGTGGGTTAGAAATACATGACAGGGTCAGGAATACAACATAGCACATAAACTACATGAATAAGAAATACAACATGGAGTGTAGATTGCAGGAGTCAGGAATACAACATGGTGTACAGAGTTCAGGGGTCAGGAATATGGGTGGCACAGTGGTGTAGTGGATAGCACTTTCGCCCAGTAGCAAAAGAGTCGCTGGCCCAAATCCCAACCACAACACTACCTGCCTGGAGTTTGCAGGACAGGAGTCAGGAATATAACATGGTGTACAGCGTGCAGGAGTCAGGGATAAAACATGGTGTATGGAGTGCCGGACTCAGGGATAAAACATGGTGTATGGAGTGCAGGAGTCAGGGATAAAACATGGTGTATGGATTGCAGGAGTCAGGGATAAAACACCGTGTAAAGTGTGCAGGAGTCAGGAATAAAACATGGTGTATAGAGTGCAGAATTCAGGGAGAAAACATGGTGTATGGATTGCAGGAGTCAGGGATAAAACACGGTGTAAAGTGTGCAGGAGTCAGGGATAAACATGGTGTATAGAGTGCAGAATTCAGGAATATAACATGGTTTATAGAGTGCAGGAATCAGGAACACAACATGGTTTATAGAGTGCAGGCATCAGGAAAACAACATGGTGCATAGAGTGCAGAAGTCAGGAATACAACATGGTGTATAAAGTGCAGGAGTCAGGGATACAACATGGTCTATAAAGTGCAGGAAGCCAGAAGCCAGAGATATAGTAGGACCTCAGTATTTACACCTTTGAGCATATACACCTGCTGTCAGGAAAAGTCTGCTTTTGTTTTTTTTACTATGCTTCATAAAATGACACTTTGGTTTTTAAAAATAGTAAAATAGTGTTGGTAATTTACTGAAAATCCAATTACATACAAGGGAATAAAAATGACATAGAAATGTCTCCTCTTGGATATTTGAAGTAAACACAAGTTCACTTTACTTAACATCATCGCACTTGATCTTTAGTAAATCACTCTCAATGTATCAGTGGCAGGTACCTTTTTATCTTGAAGTCAAAAGTATTAAACCTAATGCATTTGTTAAATTGAATTTGTGATTCAGCTAATGGATTTCAGCAACTTCACTCTGTCATATGCATAACAAGAGAAATCAAGTTATTTATAGGAGACAGGAATCCCACTAGAACAAAACATGGTGTCTAAGAAAAATAATAATCTAGTGCTATTTCCTTATTTATATTTAAACTTGAAAGGTTTTGAGAATCATGTGCTTCCCTAGCTCTTACCGGGATACTTAAATCTACCAAAAGATACCAGTAGCTTAAGTTTAATGATAACTGCAGGGTCAAATATTAAAGTTCTCTGCAGTAGGGAATCACTTGCTTTTCTTATGGTTATGTAGTTTGGCAGACAGCTATATTCACTTCTGAAGTTATGTCAAAGGGGACCATTTAAACTGCCACAGTTCTGCTGGAAATATAAGAATTCACGTCCGTCTGTCTGATTGTCTTTACATTTCAGGTCTTGAATTCAACCTTTATGTGAAGTAAAGTGCTTGTTTGAGCCAAATTATTTGAAAGCATATAACCACCCAAAACTGCAAAATGACACATAACTCAATTTAGAGATGGACTTGGAAAAATCTGGAGGACCCTATCAGGGGAAATATGCTCCCAACTCTAACAACCTCTTCTCCCCTTGCTGCAACATTTCCAGCTCATGGTTAAAACAAGCCATGTTTCCATCCAACATCTGCTGGCTGCTCCATGGAAGCTTAAAGCATTTGTGAATGCACACACTGTAAGTATTGAGAAAATGATGTTCATGTGTTTGTGTGTAGCACCAAAATAAGATATGGTATATGTAATGAGTAAATATGGCTGATCTCATGTACATGTATGAAATACACATAGAAACTAGTATTTTAAGCTATACACATACTATGAAACATGTTAATATGAAGTCAATTTATTTTATATATATCTAAAAAAAATAAATCATGGGAAGGACTATACATTCCCTATACTTGCATTTCTGATGGCATTGGGTGTATTAATGCATATAGAATGGACAACTTGCCCATCTGGAAAGGCACCATCAATGCTGAAAGATAGATCCATGTTTTAGAGCAGCATACGCTCCCATCCAGATGACATCTTTTTAAGGAAAGGCCTTGTATATTTCAGAAGGATGTTGCTAAACTGCATACTGCATCTATGACAACAGCATTACTAAGTAGTGCCTACTAGCCTGCCTGCAGTCCAGACCTTTCACCCATGGAAAATATTTGGTGCATGTTGAAAACGAAAAATATGACAAAAAAAACACAGGACTGTTGAGCAGTTAGAGTCCTATATCAGGCCACAATGGGAACATTTCTCTCCCTAAATTTCACCAACTAGTCTCCTCAGTTCCCAGATGTTTACAGAGAATTGTTAAAAGAAGAAGGGGTGCTACACTGTGGTAAACATGGCATTGCCATGGCTTTTTTAAGACATGTTGCTGCCATCAGTTTCAAAATGACCTTATTTTTTTCTTGAAATGGTACATTTTCTCAGTTTGGGCATTTGGTATGTTTTCTATTTTATATTGAAGGGAAGCCTATCCCTCCACCTAACAACTAAACTTTTAATTCTTCCATCAGCTCATTCTTCACAGTTGTTACTTTTTGTGCCACTTGCCCCACCCTATTAGACTGGAAGCTCTTATGAGCAGGGCCATCTTGAATGTTATTGTATTGCAATTGTATTGTGTGCTGTTTTGCTTTATGTGATAACGCATTGCGCAAACTGTTGGTGCTATATAAACCCTGTATAATAATAACAATAATAAAATAATTATTGATAAAATCAAACATTTTTTTCCTCTGATTTCTGCAGTTATTTTTTGAAATGGTGTTATTTTCTACCAATTTTTTTATAGTAAGAGGATAAACAATCAACAACAATATCTTGGTGACTGAGGCTGCATAGGTTAAGAACAATGTTTCTTAACTTGTTATTGAATTGGGTGCATGGCTGCTGAACGTCCAATAGCTTATGGCCTACAATAAGTAGCAGTGGTAGTCAACTAATGAGGTATAGGGGACTTGTAGCCAATGAGATCATCCAAAGGCCATAAATAATGTTTGGTTATGTCAAGTTTGAGAGGACTGTCAAAAACTCCAAACAATGTAAAGGCTCAGAGAAATGTTACATAAGGCTAACAGAGATCACCGTTATCACCCCTTTACAAGCCAATGCTTCCACTCTCACTACTGACTGCTGGGGCTGCACAAATTTCAAAAGTTTGCGTAACAGTATATGTAATCTAATGCATATTGAAACAATTCATGTTTTTATATAGAAATACAGCAGAGTGATGGCAGTAAATGAAAAAGTGGTCCACTGAGTGTGCCCTTTTTATTTGTCTTTTGGTATAGAGCTACATTGATCCCAAACATATTTAAATGAACAGACCCTCTACTTCTGCTGAAACAGTGCTCCAAGTACCAACCACTTTGTAAAATAATATTTTGTCAAGTTAGTTTTGAACGTTCCTCCTGCTAGTTTGAGATCATGCCCCTGTGTATTGAAAATACTGCCCTCCTGAACCTTAATCCCACCCTCAAAGGGTAAAAAATAGCAAATAAAGAAAAAATAATATAGCGCGTGCACTTGCAATACAAGTCATATTGTAATTGAATGTTATTAAAAATGACCTTTCCTTTTCATTCCGCAGCTGCTGTAATTTTCTATAAATACAATGCAATATGGCTACCTGGAGTTGTTTTGTACACAAAATGTGTAGTGACCACTCCCCAGAAACATAATTTCCTGCTTGTGTGATTGGCTCACCAATATTCCCAGAAGTCTGCCTAAGATACAAGTCAGATTCCAGGCATCCCCTGCAACAAAAATGTCATTTTGGCGAGATACTTCAAATAAGAACATTTCTAAAGGGATGCAGCCCAACAGATTTTCTCATTAGAGCCCTGCAGCTGCACACCTGACTGAACAAACAGGGATTTATACAGAATAACAAAAGGTAGGAATCTGTAACAAAATTTGTTATAATCCTTGCAATGTACATAGATCACGTTTTTTTCTCAACAAAAGTGGAGTTACGCTTTAAAGCCCAACCCTTAAAGCACTGTGAGGGTTATTTGCTCACCTAGGTCTAGGGGAACAATAAAAGAAGATTCACTTACCCAATCCTCTGTTCCTCCTTGCTTCTAGACCATCCCTGCAGTGTCTTCTCCCCCACACTCCAGTGGTCTAGAGTCCTGATGTCATCAAGACGTTGATGCCAACAGACTGTCCACCACCACTGCAAAGGAGAGTGCCAACTGCTGTCCCCTCTCTGCCAGACAAAATGAGCAATTAACCCTTGCAGTGTAGGCACAGTCCCACTGCAATGAACCATTTTATATTTTCCCGAAATTGGGCTTTAACCATTTCAGCCCCGGAAGGATTTACCCCACTTTAACTGTCAATTGCGCGGTCGTGCCACATTGTACCCAAACAAAATTGATGTCCTTTTTTCCCCACAAATAGAGCTTTCTTTTGGTGGTGTTTGATCACCTCTGCAGTTTTTATTGTTTGCGCTATAAACAAAAAGAGAGTGATAATTTTTGCTATAATAAATATCCAAAAAAAATGTAAAAAAAAAATTCTTGCTCAGTTTATATATTCTTCTACATATTTTTGGTTAAAAAAATCGCAATAGGCGTATATTGATTGGGTTGCGCAAAAGTTATTGCATCTACAAACTATGGGAATAGATTTATGGAATTTTTATTTTTTTTTTTTTTTTTTGCGGCGGACAGATTGGTCACTTTTGATGCTTTTTTGGGACCAATAACATTTATACAGCGATCAGAGTTAAAAATAGCCACTGATTACTGTATAAATGTCACTGGCAGGGAAGGGGTTAACACTAAGGGGAGATCAAGGGGTTAAATGTGTTCCCTCACTGTGCTCTAACTGTGTGGGGGCTGAGCTGGCAGGGGCATAACAGATCTAACTGATCCCGATCACTGGGAACAGTAGATCTGTCAGATGTCCCCTCACAGAATGGAGATCCGTCGTGTTTACACTGGTAGATCTCCTTTCTGCCTCTGTAATAGGTGATCGCGGGTCGCCGGTGGGCATCAAGTCCACCTGATCCGCAGGCACGCTCACGTAGCGTGCGACGGGCGCGCTCCCGCTAGCAACTGCGGCTGAGCGAGCCACCATACAGCTACTGTGTTTTGACGCTGGCCAGTCGGCAAACGGTTAATATTGAACTCTTGAAGAAACCTTTTCGTTAAGTAATAGTAAAAAAAAATACATTGTGGTGTCATCTCAACCCTTTAATTACAGGCACATGTCAATTACACGAGTCCTTGAGCTAAATGAAGCCAGGTAAAATACAAAATGAATTCAATCAGCAAAAGAATTTATATAATTTCTATGTGTCAGCGATTAATGAGATAACCTGGCAACCTTGAAAGTTCATCTTCTTTACCTGACACCTTAGTATACATCCATTTATACACTTTCTATCTTTGTCGTCACATGGTACATATTGTGTTAATATTAAATCCCTATTCCAAACTGCCATATAGTCAATCTCAATTTCATAGAGTGGCAAATAGATTTCTCTTTTAAACCTTAAGAGGCACAGCAATCGTGTATGTCATAGCGCTAATGATGCTGAAATGTTGATATGAATGCATTAATTATAACAGCCTCTATTAGAATGTTTGGAAATGTAACATTCTGTCAGGCAAAGATATGAGGAATTCTCAACCACCTAGAATCTGAAATAATAGATCTCATGCTGCGATTTATGTAAAAGAGCGTAGCAGCTGTTTGCTTTCAGGGACAAGAAAAAGATGCATCCCTTTTGGGCTGTGACACCTTTTTTTATCAGTATGAAAGATGTATAGTATATAAAGAACATTTCAAATGTTACACTAAATTGAGAGGTATAAGGTTTGTGGTCTACAATTTGGGGGGCTGAAAATGTCATCTGAAGCTACCTCTCCGGTAATTACTTGTCCAAATGCACTGACACCTGCTTGGGCATTTATCACTAAGCACTGCTTATCATACCTCTAAAGAGAGTTTCCATTATCTGTTTTCATTGCAGTTTGTCCTATTACAATACAATGATGCCTGCTAAAAATATCCCGGAGCTCGGACCAAGATGTGAAAATGACAAGCAGGCTCAAAACAAAAGAAACAATCAAAGTCCATGTAAACAATAGGGTTGTCAGTTATTCTGTGTGATGTGTCCTCTCTTTAGACATTCTCCCTTCCTCTGCTCTGTGTATTGCAATGTCCTTGCCTTGTGTCATCATCGCATACAAGTATGTTTTCTAAATGTAATAGAATGCTGCATTATTACACTCCATGCACTGTTCTTAATTAGGTCTGAGACTGCCAGAAGAGGGCATATGTTCTTATGCAAATGCTAAGAAAAGCTACTGTCTTCCTAGTAGACAGAAATGTCCAGGCTATATATAATTCTAAGAAAACAAAGAAAAAATGTTATATACAGTAATTACATTTATATATTAAATACAATATATATATATATATATATTTATATACAAACACATATATAGAGAGATACATACACGCACTGTATACACACACATATATATATATAGATAGACACACACTGTATACACACACACATATATATATATAGATATAGACACACACTGTATACACACACATATATATATATATATAGATATATACACACACTGTATACACACATATATATATATATATATATATATATAGACACACACTGTATACACACACATATTTATAGATAGACACACACTGTATACACACATATATAGATAGACACACACTGTATACACACACACACACATATATATATAGAGACACACACTGTATACACACACACACACATATATATATATATAGAGAGAGATACACACACACACACACACACACACACACACACACACACACACACACACACACACACACACACACACACACATATATAGATATAGATAGATTTATTTATTTAAGGTACTTATATAGCGCCGCCAATTTACGCAGCGCTTTACATATATATTGTACATTCACATCAGTCCCTACCCTCAAGGAGCTTACAATCTAAGGTCCCTAACTCACATTCATACATATACTAGGGCCATTTTAGACACAATCTAATTAACCTACCAGCATGTCTTTGGTGTGTGGGAGGAAACCGGAGTACCCGGAGGAAACCCACACAGGCACAGGGAGAACATGCAAACTCCAGGCAAGTAGTGTCGTGGTTGGGATTTGAACCGGTGACCCTTTTGTTGCCAGGTGAAAGTGCTATCCACTACACCACTGTGCCGCCAGATAGATAGATAGATATATACACACACACTGTATACACACACACATATATATATATATATATAGATATAGATAGATATATACACACACTGTAAACATATATATACAGTGTGTGTGTGTGTAGTAAAAAAGAGAGTGATAAATACTAGTGTGGTATTTTATATTTTTACTTTTGTTTTTTCAGTGGCTAAACTTACTCCATAGTACTCCTGCACAGTAAATATTTAATGACTGCTCAGTAATTTCAAATAAATGATTATGTTTCTGAATGTCCTATCTGTGATCCTTAAAACAGCGACCAAGGCCTGTTATACGAAGACAGTCACCTGAGAATCATTCTGGGCCCATAGCTGTCATTGATAATAGGACCAATTTATGGTGAATGCCCAAGGATCATTAGATTCTGTTAAAGGTGTAGTTTATCATTTGTGCAGTGGAATTGTCAGTTTTCCATTAGAGAATTGTAGACATTAAATGAAGTAGAGTATTACGTATTCTGTGTGTGATGGCTTCACAATTAGTTGGAGTAGCATTTGGAGTAGTCTTTGTTAAAGGGATAGTAACCTCAAGAAAGCCTTAATTGTGTTGTATAGATGACTTATTTGTTGCTGTGATGTTACTTAGCATCACTGCCTAAAGCAAGCCATACAGAGGAGATTTTTGCCTGGGTCAGGAGAGGATCTCATGTCTATGATCACCAGTACCCACACCCAGCTGACTAATATATACAGGATTAGACAAGTTTTAAAACTGAACTGTTGAAGCTATAAAGTTAAATTCAGGGCAAATATTACAAAGCACTTTAAAAAAGTCACACTTTTGTAATTATAACCCTTTGAATAGGCTGAGAGGGAAGGGTAAGTGTTATGTGATATGTCTGATGGTGCCCATACATGCTTTGATTTTTTAATCTAATTGATGTGCAAATCAGTCAAAATATTCAGATCTGCAAGCAATCAAATAACCACATTATTTTTATTATTATTATACAGGATTTATATAGCGCCAACAGTTTGCGCAGCACTTTACAATATAAAGGGAGACAATACAATTTAAGACAAGAGGGTTAGGAGGGCCCTGCTCCGGTGAGCTTACAATCTATAAGGGAGGGGCTGGTGGAACAAAAAGGTAATAAAGGATGAACTGGTGGAAGAAATCGAAGAGTTGGTTATTAGATGAAGGCAGGTTAGGCTTCCTGAAGAGATGAGTCTTTAGGGATCACCTAAAATTGGACAGAGTAGGAGATAGCTGGACAGATTGGGGTAGTGAGCTCTAGAGGATGGGAGAGGCCCTGGAGAAGTCATGGAGAGGCAAGCATGGGAGGAGGAGCCAAGGGAGCTAGAAAGCAGGAGGTCTTGGGAGGAGTGGAGGGTTTGGGTGATATTTGGAGACAAGATTGGTGACGTAGCTCAGGGCAGAGATGTAAATGGCTTTGTTTGTTATTGTTAGCGTTTTAAATTTTATTGGTTCGGTAATGGGGAGATAGTGGAGGGATTGGCAGAGAGGGGTGGCAGACACTGAATGGTTGGTAAGGTGGATGAGTCTGGCAACAGCATTCATGATAGACTGAAGATGGGATCGCCTGTGGAGAGATAATCATAGCTTCCTGATCAAATTAGACTGAATTTCAATTGGATTCAATCAAACTGAGTCGATCGGCCAGGGTAGAATATTATCTATTATTTTGCTACAATCAGCAGCACTGAGGTTCTTTGTTCATGAATATGATTGTATTTTGATTGATCAGATTATAACAGGGATATGGAATTAGCGGACCTCCAGATGTTGCAGAACTACAAGTCCCATGAGGCACAGCAAGACTCTGACAGCCACAAGCATGGCACCCAGAGGCAGAGACATGATGGGACTTGCAGTTTTGCAACAGCTGGAGGTCCACTAATTGCTTATTCCTGGATTATAAGATTGCATGGTAAAAAAAAAGAGATGGGATTGTTAATTTACATGAATTAATGAAAAACACTTCCATGTGTGGGGCATAACAAATGAATGGGTTGTTGGCTATAATTAGATTATAGCTATCAAAAGAGATCACTCAGAAAAATAATTGACCATTTATCAAAGCGTGTACGCCTACCATAACGCTATGAACATACAGGTCAGAAGATTAGAGAGATTAACAGTGTGTTCCTGCTCCTTCACTAGCCAATCAGTAGGCTGGGGGCTGAGGGGTGGCCCCATTGCATTAATTTACATTAAAAGCAGGGGCGTAACTACAGGGGTTGCAGGGGTTGCAATTGCAACTGGGCACCATGCTCCAGGGGGCCCGTGTGCCTCCCTTGTACACCTGGATAAGAGGGATGGAATTTAGAGGAACCAATCTCCTCCATTTTCCTCCTAATGGAGGAGATTGGTTCCTCTATATGCTGCCCCCGCCGCCCCTCCTATCCAGGTTACTTGTCTTCTGCTGTTCCCAGGTTCCCTGTGTGCTTCCCTGGTCCCCCCCCCCACACACAGAGCTGCTGTCTCCCCCTCCTCTCTCCTGCCAGCTGCTGTAGAAGATGTGTCATGATGGAGAGATGGTAACGGGTCAGTAAATTTGTTATTTAACGGCTCCTTCCTTTTCTGAATGGAAAGAGACAGTGATTGGTACCAATTGGCTAATTCATAACTCAAGCATAGTAAATAGTGTTGAGCGAACCCGGACTGTAACGTTCGGGTCCGTACCGAACTTTCGGGTGTCCGTGGCACGGACCCGGACCCGGACATTTCAAAAATCGTTCGGGTTCGGTCCGGGGTTCTGCTATTTTACTCCACGTGTTGAGAAGCTGCAGGGCAGCCAATCAACAAGTGTTTCACTGGTTTGCCCTTAGAAGCCATCACAGCCATGCCTACTAATGGCATGGCTGTGATTGGCCAGTGCATCATGTGACCCAGCCTCTTTATAAGCTGGAGTCACAGTGCTGCAGTCACATGCTCCTTGGGTTAGTGTAGGGAAAGGTAGCTGACTGCGTGAGGGACAGATTTGAGACATTTTAAGACCTGATCCTGCATCCTGAGATAGATTACTTTACTACTGCTGTCTGTGCTGTTGCTCTGAGGACAGATAGCAGAAATTAGAGATTTCACATACCGCTGCTTT
>BLSH010523775.1:240312-256896 GCA_018402905.1 Glandirana rugosa | reverse complement strand
TAAAGAAAATGTTAAAATAAAAATAATAAAAAGTGTTAATAAAAAAATCCTCGGGACAACCCCCAGAAACTACTCTATAGTCCCAAGATTTGTTTTGAGTCGGGAGTTAAAGGTAGACACATCGGAGTCGACGTGTCTTACTTACCTGTCCTTATCGACACGTGTCTCGGAGGGTAAGTAAGTCTTTACCTTCATATCATTTTTGTCAAATGATAATCTCAAATCGCTTGTGGACCTGCAAGCCCAAGACGACCAGGCAGGCTTGAAGCCCTGTTTCAGGCCCAGGCCCAGGCCTGCCTTGGGCTTGCTAGCGTGCCTGTTGCTTGGGGTAACTTTAGTTACCCCTGGGCTTGAAAATCCGTGTTTTTACCGACATCGTTTCAGGACCTTTCGGGGTCTCCCGACGTTTTCCTTCATTTTACCCCCATCGTTGTCCGTGCGATCGTTCGGGTTCCGTCCGGACCCGGACCCGGACTTTGTCCCGAAGTTCGGACGGACCAGCAGAACCCGAACGTCCAGGTGTTCGCTAAACTCTAATAGTAAACTGTTTTTACTATACTTCCATTTCTGAATGAATGGGAGGCTCTGTGCACAGCTATTCCTGTCCATTCATTCTGTGCAGCTGAGGCTACACAGATGGAAATTGAGGGCTGAGTTTTGTTTAGAACCCTGATATCTCATCAAAGACCCCCAACAGGGCTCCTAAAAAAATAATTGTGAAAAATAATAAAAATAAAATTGTAAAAGAAATAAAATGAAATGGTAAAAAAATAAAAACAATTAAAATAAGAATTAAAAACTACTGACACCAGTGAGGGAACTATCAGGATTGCAAAGTTTGCAATTGCGACCAGGCCCTGGCAGAAAGGGGGCCCGCTAAAGAACTTGTGAAAGGGCCCCCTACGAGACCGTAATAAAGAGACCCTCGATGGAAGTAAAGGGTCCCAGGATCAGTGGGAAGAGGGAGGGCCCTGGCCAGGGGTCAGGGGGGCCCTTCATAATTTCTTGTACCGGGGCCCTGAAGGTTCTAGTTACGCCTCTGATTAAAAGAAAAAGAAGTGTGTATCACAAAAGTGGCTAAAGAGATTTAAAACAAATGCCAGGTTAAACTGTTCTCATATATGTATTAGAACTGTGATTTTAGCTGTCGCTGTTGGGCCTGAATTGAGCTTTAAAATCTTTATTAGTTAGGGTCGTGAAACTTAGTTGCATAAAGAATAAAGGATGGCTACGGAAATGGGATTTGTATGGAGAGAAAGTGAATATTTTTCCTACAATCCAGCCGGTAGTCTCCCACTCATTGTTTTGTTGATAGTCTTGTCTCTTTCTGCAGCTCTGCTCAAATTCTCACCTTGATCTGCCCTTGTCATCAAGTCATTGAAGCACAAAGCAGGGAGCACGAGAGTGTTTACTTATTTCCCAAGTCCATTATCTTACACATTAATCACTGGTCTGGAACTTTTGGACAATGCTGAATCTGTTACCTTTTTAGTTCCTGGCTGCCTTGCCTGCCAGTTTAACAGTCTCAGGTCACTGTACAACTCATGACTAGCAACTTTGAAAACTTCTCATTTTATTCAGTATCCAGACGAAAAATCTACTGAATGAAAAATATCTTACTGACACCTGTTAACGTGCAAATCCAGCCAAAACATTTTTGTTTCACTTTGGATAGAGTAGCGGAAAACTTAGAATTGCAGTTATATTATTATTTTTGTCTTTGACTCCACTAGGAAGATTTCACCTCCTTTCCTGTCCCTGTGACACCAGAACAAGGAATAAAAGGATTACTGGGCACACACAACAAAAACACAGAGGTCCTAACATTTTCACAGTCTGCTAAAAAGTTATATTGCTGTCTCAGTCCCCATTGGAGAGATTTTACATTACTTCCTGTCCCTCTGATAGAGTTAGGAAGTGGATAACGTCTCTCTGGTGGGGACACAGAGAGCAATTAAAACCTAACAAAGGCTCTAGTCTCATCCCACACTATCCAAAACAAAAGTTGGAGCTGGGCTTTAATGGTCTTAAAATCTTTCCTGTATTTGTAGCTTATGATTGTACATGGCACAGTAGAACTGCGCGATTAATTTTTAAAAAAATCGCAATTGTGATTCAAACCCCCCCCGCCTCACGATCTTAATCCGGTATTTTCACGATTCTATGTGAACAGTGCAGAGCTGTTCTCTGCTCACGCAGCTGTCAAAAAAGAGCCTCTGGCAAATGTTTATCAACATTGCTCAGCGATAACTATAAACAATGTATCATTTGGTTTTGTTAGAGTTCAAGGGGATGAACTTCGGTCTGTAAATGAGGTTGGTTTAACCACTTAAAGCCTTTTTCTGACGGTTGCACAGCGGTCTTTCAAACACAATTTTTTGGTGAAAAAATACACTTCAATGAATTAAAAAAAAAAAAAATGAAACAGTAAAGTTAGCCCGATTTTTTGCATAATGTGGAAGATGATTTTCGCTGCGAGAATCGTGAGAGAATCTTGATCTTTATTCTAAGCAAAAAAATTGTGATTCTCATTTCTTCCAGAATCGTGCAGCCCTATGGCACAGCCATATTGTGTGTCATTACATATTCAGGCCAGACTTAATAAATAGCCCACCACACCCTGCTTTAGTGCTCCCATCTCATTGGAAATCAATGGACAGAGCTAGGTCAGAGGACTTTACTTGAACACGTTATTCACACGTGTATGTACAAGTTGCTAGGGTTGCCTGGCAAAAATTCCTCAAATATGGGACTTTAGAGGAGTATAGTGATGTATTTCATATACCATACTGCTAATATTTTAAAATGTATTATATTCATAAAGAACATTAAAACATATGACGTGTTTTGCCCAACAATTCAATTCCTTGTGTACAAACATGTACTACATAGAGATTCTACAAATATATTTCACAGCAAATCGTTATTCCTCCTGCCCTACTCAATATCATTTGACTCCTTGATTTTTTTCTGAAGTTCAATACTGTGAGGTTGAGAATAAGTCTGGCCGGGGGAGTTAAATGATTTGTTACAACGGGTTTCATGGGTCCCAGATTTCCCAATTCTGCAGGTTCTGTGAAACTATAAGAAACAATCAATAATCATTCTAACACTAGATTGAATTTGAATAAACATCTTTGTAATGACATATTCCTTTGTTAAATGAACGCCAAAGTTGGGATCAGGAACCTGGGGGCCACCAACCACACCAAGCCTTCCCCTAAGATATATATATATTACATTTGTTCTTGGATGAGAAAAACTTTCGCTTCTCTATTCAGCTCTCCCAGACTGGAACTACAAAGTGCTTAACCACATCCCACCCAGCGATGTACAGGTACATCGCTAGATAGGAAGGGTGATATCTCAATCATAGCTGCAGGCACAGTGAAAGCGCCCCTATGCTTGCGCGCAAATGTGCATTTTGGTCTTGCAACCATATGTAAACAGCAATCGAACCACAAATGTGAAGCATCACTGCGAACATCAGAGTGAAAGTAATAATTCTAGCCCCAAACCTCCTGTGTAACCCTAAACTGGTAACGTGGAAAGGCTTTCAAAGTGTCACCTTTTGGGTACTGCCGTTTGGCCTTGTTCCACCTCCGTATGCAATTTTAAAGTGTGATATGTTTGGTATCTATTTATTTGGCATAACACCATCTTTTATATTGTACCAAAAAATTGGGTATTTTATTGTGTTTTTGTCCATTAAAACTCAATAAAGTGTATTTTTTCCAAAAAAGTTGCGTTTGAAAAACCACTGCACAAATTTCTTGTGACATAAAAATATGCAACACCCGTCTATTCTCTAGGGCCTCTGTTTAGAAAATATATAATGTTTGAGGGTTCTAAGTAGTTTTCTAGCAAACAAAATGATGTTTTATACATGTAGTAGAGCTTCCTTCAAAGGCTTGTTAAATGCTTTGCAAATGCCTGCTGAGGTTGATATTCTTAAAGTGGTTCTAAAGACTTTAGGTTTTTACCTCAATGCATTCTCTACATTAAGGTAAAAACCTACTGTGTCCAGGATCCCCTCCCCCTTATACTTATCTGAGCCCGATCTAGATCAAGTGCTGTGCACAAGAACAGTGACTCTCTCCCTCCTCACAGGGCAGATTGATAGCAGCGGGAACCATTGGCTCCTTCTGATGGCAATCAAATTCTGTGATGAGGGAGCAGGAGTGGGACTGAGCCATGCTGTCTGTGTCTATAGGGCAGGGCAGGCAGGGCCGGCGCTACCACTAGGCAAACCAGGCAGCCATCTAGGGCACACTGCTGCCTAGGGGCGCCCAGCCGCTGGTTTCCCTCCATGTCTGCATGCTCTGCAGGCTGCAGCATGTAACTTATTCAGTCTCAGGCAGCTGCTCCGTCCAACTGGTAATGTAATTTGAGGCGCAGCACAGCATTGGAGCCATCGCTAGAGGGAGCAGAGCCGATGCTTCCTGTATATCACCGCCTCCTGTCACATGGGCAGGGAAAAGGGGGTGGAGCCAATGGGGCAGCAAGATTAGGTTTCGCCTAGGGTGTCAAAAATCCTTGCACCAGTCCTGAGGGCAGGTAGGTATAACAAGTTTGTTATATTTCAATGAAAAAGCCCAAAGGTTTACAATCACTTCAAGAATAACATTTACAAGCCATGATCAAATGATGTCCATTTGTATAGGGTCATATATCATACAATATAGGATCATTTTGTCATTGATATGTAGGTAAGGAGAGTTAAAATGTTTCCACCATGCTACCTATCACTGAATCTTCCGACTGTACAATCTTATTTAGAGTGACCAATAACTAACCTTCTAATCTTATAAAAATAGAATGGATGGTTTCTACAAGACCTATCAATACGTAATTGTTACTAAATATAAACCTGATCTGAATCAGAAATTGTGCATTCAGGATGTCTTGTGTGTGACCAGCTTAATACTGTTCCATTGTAATCAATTAAATTAACATTACCAAATCACATTAACATTGCCACCTTTTCCTATGCTTTAGGGCCCGGTTCACACCAGCAGCTGTGCTAGAACACTGCCTCTGGTGTATGCTGTGAAGGAAGCCGCATTGATGTTCTGTAAACAGCGCACAACAATGTTTAATTTTTTTTGAAATGTCAAAAAGTGACCTTTCATTAGGCACTATTGGCTGCAGTGCAGAGGGATGCAGTGGATTGCGTTGCATCACATACTTTTTTCAGCTCACACCACCAAAGCATGGTGGTGCAAACTACCATCATAAGGAACGGGGCTTTTGCCTTGCCTCCCATTGGGCCTGCACTGAGCAAATAGTTTGAACAAGTCTCTAGGATTTTTTTTATTTACTTATATCAGCTGACATTTGTAATTAGTATTCACTTTTTTTGTTTTTTATTCAACACATAGCCTATTACAAATATGTTTTATCTACTATGAACCTCTGCATTTAACTCTTTTACTACATTCAACAAATATAAATTTTGTATTTCACTATAGCGGTATATTCCTTTCTAAAGGACTACTATTTTTATTCAGAATATATTACATTTTTAAATATAAAACCAAAAACGTAATAGATAGCAGCTTACCAATTCTTTAAAGGGTAACTACACTTTCGTGGGGAAAAAAAATAGCAAATAAAGAAAAACAATATAGCGCATATAATTGCGACACTAATCATATTGTAATTGAATGTTATTAAAAATGACCTTTCCTTTTCAATCTGCAACCACTGTAATGTTCTGAAAATGCAGTGCAATATGGCTACCTGGAGTTGTTCTGTACACAGAATGTGTGCTGACCACTCCCCAGAAACATCATTTCCTGCTTGTGTGATTGGCTCACCAATTTTCCCAGAAGCCTGTCTAAGATACAATTCAGATTTCAGGCATCCCCTGCACAAAAATATCATTTTTGGAGAGATACTTTCAATAGGAACATGTCTAAAGGGATGCAGGTCCAGCAGATTTCATCATTAGTGCCCCACAAGTGCACACCTGATAGATAAATATGAAACCACTCCCATTAGACCCACTCAGTACAGCGGCACAGAGAAACACAGAGAGATCTCTTCAGAATAACAAAAGGTAGGAATCTGCAACAAAGTTTGTTATAATCCTTGCAAAGTGCATAGATCACCCGGGGGGGGTGTTTTTTTCTCAACAAAAGTGGAGTTACGCTTTAATGTGGTAGCTGCATTAATTTTCTTTTTTTATCCTTTTTTTTGTCTCCGTTTTCACCTGGTGATCTAGCCCACAAAGAGTCCTCAGGGGTGCCGTGGCCACATCCCGGTCTGGGCGCTACTTTGTGTTAACTCCAGTGCACCGCAACTCTGAGAGGAGAGAGAGCGCACAGCCCGCGTGGCTCTCTCCTCCTCCTCCTCCCTGCAGCTATGTGAGCTATGTGAACAAGTATGTGAACTATTGACGGCAAAGCAGAAAGCTGTGCTGGCTGAGTGTCCACATCCTAGCAACCAATGACATCATCAGTTGTTAAGGACATGTCGGGTGACACTGCAGCTTTCTGCTTAGCCACCAATAGTTCACATAGCTGTTCACATAGTTCACATAGCCCTAAGTAAGAGGAGAGAGCCGTGCAGGCTGTGTTCTCTGTCTCCTCACAGTGCAAAGAAGAACATAAAGTGCACTCTCCTCCCCTGACCAGGGGACACTATCTTGCCCTACCTTTCCAGGGGCCTCCATTTGTTTCAGGAGGCATGCTATTATCTCAAAGGGCCTTAATTAAGTATAACCCTCTCTCCACTCACAGTGTGATCCCATTATGGGGTGCCTGGAGGTTAGGGGTAAACCAGCATGCCATCATTGTTCCTTAGGCCATATGCCACCGAGCGTCCCTAGGCCATAGAATGTTGAGATTCTCCTGGAATAAGTGTAGGGTTAGCCAAGTTAGGTAATGATAATGGTATAATACTTATCTGTTTGTTACTCTGACTCTCACACTATTGTACTGTAACCTACTTGCTTTGTACTATCATAAAATAAAAATCTTTGAAAGTAAAAAAAGTGCACTCTCCTCCCAATGTGCAGGATTTGACTACTGCCCCTATCTGTACCCCACACTGCTCCTGTACAAGCAGATGACATTGTGGGTGGGAGCGGAGGGAGAGGAGTGGTGGGTGGGGTGGGGAGAGAGCACAGTCCACATTTGTGCCAGGAGGGGGGATTTGAGGGGATTGTGCTGGGAGAGGGGATGGGGGGGGAGTCGGGTGTTGAAACAAGGTTTGTGTTAGAAGTAGGGACTTGGGAGCGGGGGGGTTTGTGCCAGGAGGGATGCTCTAAACGTACATATATACTTGGATATATACACCCGCACTAATGGATAAGTTCTAAGTACATGTGATCACAATTAAAGTGAATGTGACATAGGTTGCTGCTCCTAAAAGGTGTAGTGCCTTTAAATATGTGCAAAAGTGTGAAGGAGCGCTCCTAATGCGCAAAATTAAAAATGTTTGTACATATCAAAACAACTTCATAAGCAAAATCTCATAAACAAAATCTCATATCTTCAATTCATCAATAGTCCCAACAGTCCAACTTAATAGTGATCTTCTCAGTGCAAATAAAAAAACGTCATCATGGATAAAGTGCCGTAGTGTCAAATCACTGCAATCCGTGCTCCCCTCCTGTATGCCCACTCACTCACCCGATGTTTAGACTTCCATGACAAAAGTCTTTTGCGCTTAGAACCGTCTTATATGCTTGGCTTTGTAGTCCTCCAGCATGGCTCCTTATAAGCAGATGTGGGTTCACTCATAGGATTTGGGTTGGGGGTTTGTTTTAGGAGAAGGAATGTGAGGGGGAAGATTGTGCTAGGAGGGGGATTTGGTGGGGCATTTGTGTTTGAAGAGGGAATTTGGGGAGGGGGGTTGCTGGGAGGGGGGATCTTTGCTAGGAGGGGGGAATTCGGGAGGGGGTTGTGGTAAGAGAAGGAATTGGGGGTTGTGCTAGGAGGGGGTACTTGGTGGGGGATTTGTGCTAGAAGGGGGAAATTGGGAGGATTTTGTGCTAGAATTAATGGGGGGGGCTGTGCTAGGAGGGGGATTTGGTGGGGGATTTGTGCTAAAAGCGGGAATTGGGGGGTGTTAGAAGGAGGGATTTGTGCTAAAAAGGGGGATTTGGAGGGAGAAGAGTTACAATCTAAGATCACTGAACTCTGCCTTACAGACTACTGTACATTTTAGGGCTTCTTCACAAACCAAAATTGCACATTTCCCTGTACCGCACAAAAGTGTACTGCCTTTTGCAGTTGCACATGGGTGCCATTAATTCTTAAAGACACCCCACGCATATAGCAAATGTGTGTACGTTTGTGCTGATTAAAAATTGCGGAGGGGGATGAGTCATAAGAGGGCCAATGAAAGCTGCAGAGCTGGAGGTGTGCCTCTGTGTGTCTGTGTAAATCCAGGAAGTGAACAGGCAGCAGCTTCAGCTGCCCACAGTTAAAATGACTGCAGCCAGACTCAGTGGAGGGAGATTTCTGCAGCATATTTGGCAAGTACAGAAACACAGTATATATAAAATAATATGCAACGTGGTTGGAGGGAAGCTTCAGAATGGCAGATGTTTTTATTACAAATTATGTGAGCAGACTGCAGTTCCTCTGTAATGCATTTTTTGTATTAAGGTAAAAAATGTTTAGGTGTCAGCATCGCCCCCCTCAGCTCCCCTTTTACTTACCTGAGCCCTCATTTGATTCAGCACTGTGCAAGTCTGCAACTCTTCTCTCCCCTTACTTCCGGGTCTCACTGGCTTTGCTGGAGCACTAGAAGCCATTGGCCAAGTCCCACTTTCTGTGTCAATGGACGCAGCAGAAGGGCTCAGATACGAGCACACATAAGTGCCCCCAAAGGGGCAGAGGGGAGGGTCCAGGAGCGCCGGCGGGGGACCCAAATTAGAGGAGGTTTGCGGCCACTCTCTGCAATTCCATTGCACAGAGCAGGTAAGTATAGAGATGTTTGGTTTTTTTTCATTAACCTTTACAATCCATTTAAATAAATAAAAGCTGATTGTTGTAAACACTCCTGTCAGTGGTAAATGGTTTGTCCCAACCCTGTAACAGCTACATCTGCAGGACAGCTACACAGCTAGTTTGTTTGAAAAACAACAGACAGGCCAGATTACCAGGTGAAAATATTAACAAAAAAGCCTTAAAAAAGAAAACGAATGCAGCCACGACGTCTAAGAATTAGTAAGCTGCAATATATTAAATGTTTGCTTTTGGGCTTAAAGTGGATATAAACCCTCACATATACCCAGTGAAGTGAAGAGCCTCAGATGATACACAGAGATGAAGCATATCTCCCTATATAAGTATTACATGTACTGTATATCTGCTGTCTTCAGCTTTATATATTCTTTAGAAAGTTCAGATCGTGTTTGCTCTTCCTGTTCTGCCCCGAGTGTGAAGTCTGGGCTTACAGCCAAGACGGCTGATTGGAGCAAAGGCACACAACCCCACTCCACACAGGCAGAGACTCCCAGAGCTGTTCTGTGAATAGTTTAGCTTTTCACATTATGAAAGAAATTGGGCTAACTTTACTGTTTTGTTTTTTTTAATTCATGAAAGTTTTTTTTTAAAAAAAACACGTTCGAAAAATCGCTGAGCAAATACATGACATAAAAAGTTGCAACAACCACCATTTTATTCCCTAGGATCTCTGCTAAAAAACATATATACTATTTGGGGGTTTTGAGTAATTTTCTAGCAAAAAAATGATGATTTTTACATGTAGAAGAGGAGTGCCAGAAATGGCCTGGATATGAAGTGGTTAAGGGGGTAATTAAGGGGTCCTTTTTAAGGCTTTTTAAGGCTGTTTTATTGGTATCACACAAACACTTTACTTTAGTGTAAGGGGTTGACTTATAAAGAATCTACATAGTCGTTTGCCCAGTGAAAGTGCATGCACATTCATGTTTTTTGCCCGTTCCCACAGAATGCACTTTCGTTGGGTAAATGGCTATGCAAATTCTTTATAAATCAACCCCTAAGTGTAAAGACAGCAGATTTAAAGATGGAAAAGGAGATCTGCTGAATGACAGTTGTGAAACATGTTGGTAGAACATACCTTTTACTGTTGAAGTACATGTCATAACGAGGAACCGACTACTGCTACATTGAGGATAATGACTGTGACAATTAGCATTTTGTAGATCATTCCTTTATACAATAGATGGTAAACCAAAGTCTAAAATTCACACAAATGAGCAATGTCAACAGTTTTGGGAAAAAGTTTACTTTATGAACAAAGCACCCTTATGAGGCACTAGCGAGGGATGAAATGAGAAAAACGAAGTCTTCACAATGCAAGCCTTTTCCTATGGAGACTTGTTATCAAGCAGCGTATAAGAGTGCCTCAAATCTGCATTAAAATACATTTCATTTCATTCACTCATTTGCATTAATTTCTCCTATTATCACTGCAAATGGCTGAATGTCTCTCCAGACAATGAAACGGCCTATAACAAGCCTCCGTGGCTGCAGCAGATGCCAATTTACTCCAGCGAGTCCTTTTCATTCTGTTTGCTGATTCTGACAACTGGAGTTTCCCTTGCAGTCTAAGGGACTTTTCAATTGGATTTGCTCTTGGTGACAAAATTGTTGCTCTGCAAAGAGGAGGGGGGCTCTTTGACTCAGCGTCTATCACACAGCCATGGGAAAGCGAGAAGAGAATAATTCTCAGTGGCTTCTGATATCCACTATTTGTTCAGCATTAGGCCCACTTATCTTCACAAGAAAAAGCAACATGTAGAGAGAAAGTGACAGGCAGATATACACTCGCTCGCTCGCTCATTCTTGCTGAGCTATGTATTCAAACATGGGGCCCCGTTCAGCTGAAAGCCCCAGATCAGCTACACTCAATTATCACAGTTAATCCTTATAGCTCTATAAAGTAAATATTTCATTAAAATTTCAAATAAACAGTCACTGATTCTAATGATGTAGGAATTCCGAATGTGGCAGGATCTCAGAACTAGCTTCCAGGCATACACAAAGAAAGGTTTTGCTAGTAAGCAACTACCTCAGCAATCTTTCCCTTTTCTACTGACGAGGCTTCATTTGAAAAGATGTTGCGTTGTCATAACTGGCTTGTTCATGTTTTCTGATCCCACTTACAGAAAGTGACTGATATTGCTCTGGAGCTGGGTTGTAGATGCTGTGTAAGTAGGCCTTTGAAATGAATGTTTATATTCTACTGGTATAAGTAGCCTTCTCTACGGCTCACTAGAGTTTTATATGTTCAGTATTCATCAAAGTGATTGTAAAGGCTACATTAAAAAAAAAAAAAAATCATACTCCCCCCTCTGTGCAGCGGTTTTGCACAGAATGGCCCCTAAACCAGTCTTCTGGGGCCCTCCAGCGGTGCTCCGGGCTCCTTCTTTTCTCGAGTGACCACCACGATTCCCTGGGGTCACCCGTGCAGGCGCGCTCCCGTGTCCTGCTGTTGTGTGTATTCACTCTACCCCGCCCCCGGGTCACTGGACTTGATTGACAGCCGCGGGAGCCAATGGCTCCCCAGCTATCAATCCAGCCAATGAGAACCTTCACTTCCGAAGCGGTGTGCAGCCACTTCGGAAGCGCTTGCTATTGATCTCAATGGCAGGGGTGGTGTAGAAGCGGTGTAAACACCGTTCACCGCACCGCCCCAAAGATGCTGGTTGCAGGCCTTTTTGTAACGTCCTGCAAGCGTACCACCCCAGTGGTAAAGCTCTCGGGCTTTCACACTGGAGTGGATGGGGGGTATTTTTTAGGCGCTATAAGAGCGCTATTTTTAGCCCAAAAGCGCCTGAATACGCCCCAGTGTGAAAGTAGCCTTCAAGCGGACCTTCAGTCATTTTTTCAAAATTTCTGTACATTAAATCTTCTGACCCTGATGTGCCATCAGGGGCAGAAGATTTTGGAAATCAAAAATACCTAATATTATTCACTTCTGTCTTGTCAGCTTGTCATTCGCCTAGGTGAGTGACATGGACTGCTGCATTCACATTTACTCGTGGGATAGAATCATCATGTATCCCAGGAGTCACCATTTTTTTTATCTTAATCTTGTGAGAGTTTGCTGCTTTGGGAAGGGGTAGGGAAAGTGGAGGAGGGGTGGGGAAGGGAGAGGTGAGCCGAAGAGCATTGGAGGGCTGGAGGGGGACAGATGAGGGCAGACATGGAAGGAGATGTGCAGAGATCACTGAGTTAGCTGCGCACGTGTGAGAATTCAATGGGCTGGCGAGGCGGAGCGACAGCTTATTGCCAGAATAGTGTAGCTAGGCTTCAGTTGCCTGAAGTAAACATGGCTGCTTGCAGAAACAACATGGGGTACATAAAAGAAGTTCTTTCATCTGGAAAATGTAAGCATTACAATAACATTAATTGCTAAATAGGCTTATCGCTGTTTAAACTGCATAATGCTATATTTTTTTAGATGAGGCATCTTTGGCTGCAGTTCCTCTTTAAAGTGAATCTATGCTTTGCATTCGCTTAGCAAAGAAACAGGATTACTTTAATTCCCTCCTCTCCAGCTGGATTTACTAAACTTCCTATGTTCCACTGCTCTTTATGTCTGCCACCAGGAACGAAAGAAAGTCCTATATAGGCTACAGGCTCCTGGAGTTATTACACTGGGGCTACAGCCTGATTGGCCTGGTGCTAAGTGGAGTGTGTCACAAGCTCTTCTATACCCAGAAGGTGTGCGTATATACTTTAGCTTCAGGCTCTTAACTGAGTGGTGGCAAAGCAGGGGAAAGCCAAGTATAAAGCTGGCCATGGATGGGTAATTTTTTTTTTTTCGTTCAGCCAGCAGACTAAGTCTGTCCCATAGTCACCAGCAGGTGCACTCCAGAAACATCAGATAACAGACAAAAGGGAAAGAAGTGGAGTAAAACATTTTAGCAATGACTGGAGGTTATTTGGGTTACACTGATCCATGTTATATATAACACACACATAAGATAAGATTAATGATCAGCCTGCCAGAGATAGGTAAGTGCCTGCCTAAGAATGACAGGCTGTAGGACATCTGTCCATCCTTGAATCTGTCAGGACTCACCATGATGCGTCTTTACTTGTGTGACAGGAGGAAGCATTGCACTTGCGTTTAACACTTCCTTTGCTTTCCTCACTTTGCAAAAGAAAGATCAGCCTTGTTGTACAGAGATATTTCAAGCAGATGTCTATTCATTAAGGAACATTTCAGATGGTTGGACATTCTGGTTATCACCCCCTAGAGGAGACGCAGAATTGGTGTGGAATCAAGATATGGTAGGCTGTATTAGGATATTGCACGGCTTCAGATTTGTTCCCATCAGTGATTTACCATGATAAATGTAGGCCTACGTTTTGTACAGTAATTCAGGAGATCAAACGTCACAATTGTACTATATCCTGCTCATGAGAAAATCAACAGTTGTAAACCATAATGTTACAGTTCAAACAATATCCCCTTAAGACTTCAAATTTATTATAGCATTCATCTCTAAGACAAAAGATCTGGTGTAGGGAAAAAGTCTTTGTATTTTTTTTTTTCATAGCAAAAAGCTTGTTTGTTATTTATGGCTCAGATGAGAAGAATGAGTTTGGGGAATTTATCAGAGATGAAGGTATGAAATGTTTTAGCTTGTTCTTTTCTTTCTAATCCATAAACCATTTTCTCAGCCACCCAAGTGAATTCTAATGGAACTCAAGTGATGAAATAATATTTTCCAACCCTTTAACACTTTATTTACAGTGTCTGTGTGCCACAAAACACCTGAACTGAAAATGAGATGTAATGACTGTATTTTACTGATAGATTTATCATGTGTATAATATTCTCTACTAATATCAGTCACTTCACTGCATAATTTTAGTATCGAGGAACCAATAACGCAATTATTTTGAATGTCAAAGCCAACGATGTAACAAAATGTGACATTCTTGAATCAATATTATTGCCTATCAATATTTCTATTAGTATATGCGCGCTTGCAGCTACACTTCAGGCAGATATCAAAAAGCTACATTTAATACAGTTATGTATTTATTAGGACTTGTTCACACTTGTGCGGAGACAAGTGCTTTTTTGCATTACTAAAACACGTCTTCAGAAGGGCACACAAAAGACAATTGTTTTCTATGTGTCATGTTCACATTAGAATTTGAGCAGTGAGTGCGGGGTATTACAATGCTCCTTGCCTGCTTTCAGTACATAGAACTGTGACATCTTGATAAAGTTATTTTAAAAAAGATAAACAGTACCTTCCTTGCACAATAAAAACCAAAGGTACCACCCACAGGGACACTGAAGACTGATTTTATCTGTCTTGAGATAATTATTTTGTAATCTCTGCAAAAGAGGGCCAGCATTCTAAACCAGGACATTACCATATTGCACAGTATGACACAGGAACATCATTGCAGGGGGGAAGAACATAGGGATGACTGTGTTCTCCCTCAGGCTGTACCAGTGCCATGGATCAAGCTGTATTTGTGGCTTTCCCCACATCTAGAAAATTAAGCTTCTTTTCAAGAACTTTAATAAATCAACTACTGTAGCTAGGTGAGTCTCCTGAATAGGTCCCCAAATATGCCTTGCTCCTTAAAGCGGATATTCATCCAACCCCCCCCTTTTTTTTTCTTTACCTCCACCTACCAGGAGGTGGGCTCTGCACATTTAGATACTCACCCACCCAGCATTTTCACGCTGAGACCCTTTGATCCCCTACAACCGCTCAGTCCTGCACCACCATGTTGTTTCTGAAGTCATTGAGAGGCCACCAGCTGTTCAGGGTGTAGCGGGCAGGTCTTCCGTTGATGTGCCACTAGACCCACCGCCACCTCCTTTGTGCATTAAACGCTATTCCCCTGGGATATGCCACATGCATATCACAGGAGGCATAGTGGACACTGTGCACATCATTCGTCTAGGTGAGTGCCATCATAGGGGGTGAGGGCGAACACTTTTCTTTAAAAAAATGCTAAAACCAAAAATACAGTGCTATCCATGAACAGGATGGGAGGAGAGGTGGAGTGGAAAGAACTTCAATAAGAGAATGAAGATCTGCCTTAAATCATTTTTGTTTTCTATTGCCCTTGAAGAGACCTGTGTTTTTATAGTGCAGAAAAACATAGATCTCTGCAAGTGTGAACCAGACCTTGCATCAGCGTCCTCAGTCCCCCCTTCACATCACAGACCCCTTTTTACATCAGTGTCCTCAGTCCCCCCTTCACATCACAGACCCCTTTTTACATCAGTGTCCTCAGTCCCCCTTTCGCAGCACATCCCCCTTTTACATCACAGACTGCACCATCACAGACCTCCATCAGAGACTGGCGCATTAGAGACCCCCTACCTCCATTACAGACCATCCCATTACAGGCCGACCCATTACAGCCCCCCCAAATCACAGCCCGACCCATCATAGACACCTCATTACAGACCATACCATCACAGACCCCCTCCATCACAGATCACCCCATCACAGATCCCCCTCCAAAACAGATCCCCCCAACCAAAGATCCTCCAATCACAGACCCCCTCAATTACAGACCCCTCTCCATCACAGACCTCGCACCACAGACCCCCCTTCATCACAGATTCCCTATCAAAGACCCCCTCTATCAGACCCCCTCCACCAGAGACTGCCCCATCACAGATCCCCTCTATGAAAGACCCCCCATCACAGACCCCCCCAATCCCAGACTACTCACCACTGACCCCCCTCATCACAGATTCCCAAATCACAGCCTCCCTTGATATTGCAGACTGTCCTTCTCATAAGATCACAGCACTCCCCCCATCCCCACACTGCCCAACCTTATTCATACAAGAGGGGGCAGGACTTTACCGCCTGCTCCCTAGCAACCAAATCACCAGCTTCGTAACTTGAAGTCTCGCCCTTTGTCTGGACCTCTCTTGCTACCCCTCTTATGTGAATAAGGTAGGGCAGTGTGGGGAGTGGGGAGGAAGGGGGGAGTGCTGCGATGATGAAAGAGACAGACCTGCCCCGCCTCCCATGTAATTAAGGATGATAGGGACAGTGGCAGGCAGGCGAGCCAGTGGCGGGGAGAGTACACACAGGCAACTATTTGTCAAGGTTGTGGTCTCGATAGGACTGTTACTGGGTCCCGATCTGGACTACAGTCCACCATTTAGTGATGCCTGCTCTATATGAACATAATATAAAGAGCATGTTAGAGATGCATGCTATCGCTATATACAGAATTAGTCCCATTCATTCTTGAAGGAGTTGATCACATTAGACAATATTACCTGTGGTTTAATTCAACTGACTGTTCATCGTAAACATTTGTTAGAAAACAAGTAAAATTGGGGTTCAGAAGAGAAAAGGTGGGGGTGGGTACAAACCTCATCCATGAACTATCAAATGCAACTAGTAGCACTTTTTATAACATGTAAATGGCTTTCGCATACAGTGAATACATCATGCAAATATTCATAAAATGTGATAAAAACAAATATGTGTTCCTTCCATGTATAGTATATATATGAACATAAGAGTGCATTTAAAGAGACCAGAATTCAGATCAGTATAGTAGATCCTAAGGTTTTGGCATGCTTAATGTACATAACACTGAGAGGAGGGGAATGGGGGGGGGGTTA
>BLSH010523775.1:182551-196242 GCA_018402905.1 Glandirana rugosa | reverse complement strand
GATCAACTGAGTTACTCATCAATAAACGTCACTTATGGCATAAAATTATATTGCCAGATATTTGCCTAAATGCAATCCTTTTCCATCAGTCCACAATGCCTTTCCTACCACAATATAGTGCTGTGTAGCTGCATGGATACTCCAAGTCTTGCATTTCTCTGTGTGTGCAGAATGACCACATTGGTCACAAGTTATCACAGTACAAGCTTCCCTGGAGGACACACCAGAAGGCAAAAAAGGGGCATGCTGCTGGAGAGTGCATTAGAGTTTACGCCAGTGTCATGATGTCCCTACACTCTTCCCTCGGCATTGGGCTATAGCAACAGATGTATCCTTTATATTAAATCACTTGTGTAGTTGCTAATCCAGCCTGTTTTTGCTTCTTCCCTCAGTTCAGCAGTTATTGATGGAAGATTGCAGTAAAATGCAGGTAAATAGTAGAGGAAGTATCTATAAGTACATATATATATATATATAAGTACATATATATATATGCACTATATTGCCAAAAGTATTGGGACACCTGCCTTTACACGCACGTGAACTTTAATGGCATCTCAGTCTTAGTCCAGAGGGTTCGATGTTGAGTTGGCCCACCCTTTGCAGCTATAACAGCTTCAACTCTTCTGGGACGGCTGTCCACAAGGTTTAGGAGTGTGTCTATGGAAATGTTTGACCATTCTTACAGAAGTGCATTTGTGAGGTCAGGCACTGATGTGATGAGAAGGCCTGGCTTGCAGTCTTCACTCTAATTCATCCCAAAGGTGTTCTATAAGGTTGAGGTCAAGACTCTGTGCAGGCCAATCCAGTTCCTTCACTCCAAACACTCTCGTCCATGTCTTTATGTGCCAACTCAATATTGAACCCTACGGACTAAGACTGAGATGCCACCCCTTTGGGATGAATTAGAGTGGAGACTGCGAGCCAGGCTTTCTCATCCACCATCAGTGCCTGACCTCACAATTGTGCTTTTGGAAGAATGGTCAAACATTCCCATAGACACACTCCTAAACCTTGTGGACAGCCTTCCCAGAAGAGTTGAAGCTGTTATAGCTGCAAAGGGTGGGCCAACTCAATGTTGAACTCTACGGACTAAGGCTGGGATGGCATTAAAGTTCATGTGCATATAAAGGCATGCGTTCCAATACAGTTGGTAATATATATATATATATTTATATATAAATTAGTCATTACAATTATGGTAAAAAATATCCATTGGAAACGCATTGCTATGCGAAAAGAACCCTATAAAAGAACACTATAAACCATGTGAATTTTGCTGAAATATGTGGCTGGTGTACATAGGTGTTCACTGACATGCGTATTAAGGCACGTTAATGCATGTAAATAGTTTAACCACTGATTTAAATGGTGCCAGTTTACATCTGATGTGATGGACATTGGCAGACAAAGCTCATTTCATTTTTTTTCAAGTTTTGGTGATTCAATACACATTAAAGAGCAAAGACAGTGCATAAGAACATGCCTCAAGGCGCGTTAAGAAAATGCACGTAAATATGCATGAAAATGTGCAGGGAAATATTTGAATCCAGCCTAGGGGCCCATTCACACCTAAGTGTATGTGTTACAACACATTTCGCGAGGCATGCACATAGGTGTGAATGGGCCCTAAATCATCTTCCTCAGATCACAAAAAAAAACTTTAAAAAGGAATATGAGCAAACAATGTATAATTATCGTCCTAAAAAGATTGTGTATAGCCTTCAGTCTAAAAATATTCTCCAGTCTGTTCAGATCAGTTCGAAGGTAGACAATTTGTTCACTTCAATCATAGCTTCAATACAGCAGTTCAGCTTCTTTCCCTATCCTTGCGTATGCCTTAGATTAGGGACATATTTTCAGCACTAGAACAATTTCAATCTCATTAACCTGATTTTGTAATTAGATGATCATGTTAAAAAATCTTAAGCTTCTAAATGAGAGCTAAGCAATAAAACACTTATATTGAAAATAAATAATAAATTCTATTTTCATGTCTATTCGTTTGAAGCAGAATTCACTTAGTGACATTTTGACTATTCAGCCTGAGAAAAGGTCATGTTATATATTAAAAAGGACACATGAAGCATTTCGGTGAGCCCAAAACAACGACATTAAGTGTTATTACCGTATGTGCATTTGTGCATGCCTGATCACAGTACCTTAGCTTATTTAGGTCCATACACAAACTTCATTTGCTGAGCTAATCACTTCTAGGCCACCCTAAATACACAGAACTTTACCCTCCCCCAATGGTTTGGTCTATTTGTTCTAAACTGTGTTCACGCTTTAAAGTGGAATGCCAGGGAAAAAATATTTTTTGTCACTTGCTGAGTTCACTTTAGAAGCCTCTAATGCTTGGAATTCTATGTCCAAAAAATAATGATACATAAAACCAGCAAGAACACACACAGCTGCTGGCAAAGCTAAAAGTCTTAGGCCTCATGCACACAGGACGTCTAAAAAACAACAGCGTTAAAGCAGTGTTAAAAATGTGCGTTTTGCCTCTAAAAATGCCTCTGACAGTTTATGTGTGCATGGACACATAGGCTAACATGGAGGGGCTTTTAGAGACAGTTAAAAAAATGTCAAACGCCCCTAACAGCAGTGGTAAAAATGTCCTGTATGCATGAGGTCTTAGTTGCAATCAAGCTAGATTTACTGTTAAAGTGGCTCTAAAGGCAGAATGTTTTTTTTTACCTAAAAAGCCTTCTGTGTGCAGCAGCCCCCAGCCCCCCTAATACTTAACTGAGCCCCATCTCGATCTAGCAATGTGCACGGGAACCTCTGCTCTCAGGGGCCTCTTACTCCTCACTGGCTGAGATGGCAGTGGGTGCCATTGGCTCCCGCTGCTGTCAATCAAAGTCAGTGAGCCAATGAATAGAGAGAGGGGCAGGGTTGAGCTCTGTGGTGGCTCTGTGTCTGAATGGAGCAAGACTGCTTGTTGCCCTTATAGCAAGCTGCTTGCTCTGGGGACACTTGGCAGAAGGAAGGGGCCAGGGGCACCAGTGGGGGGACCAGAGAAGAGGAGGATCAGGGCTGCTCTGTGTAAAACCACTGCACAGAGCAGGTAGGTATAACATGTTTATTATTTAAAAAAAAAGCCTTTAATATCATTTTAAATCTGATCTTCGGGTTTCACTGCTTTGAAAACAAGGCATTCTGTGATTGGATATCGGGAGATTGTAACCTTCATCAGCCCCTCCCTTTGTCCATTCACAGAACTCCTTGTATATCATGAAAAGTATATAAAACGTTTTCTGAATGGACAAGGTGAACAATGTGCAGCCCACTATCATTACTGTACAAACAGTGGAACTCACAGCAGCTGAGCTGGAAAATCAAATTGAAATAATGCAAATAAGATATTTGGCACCCCCAGTTGCCCTCTGGATTTAGTATACAAAGAATTAAAGGTATCTAAACTGAACCTAGCAAACATCAAATAATGCCATTTTAATGTCACAATTTGCAATGCAAGCATAAGCTAGAAAAGTCCAAGAAAAATGAGCAAAAAAAAAACCAAAATAACTATAAGAAAGAGCGCTACATTGATCATAGATACAAGATAAGAGGTCACTTATTTTACAACCTTTCACTTTTGACCTGCAAGGAATAGCATGGGCAGACAGTGCCCTGGATAAACGTGTTTGTTTCCACCATGCTGGGAGGAGGTTAAAATTCCCCTAACTTTTTTCTTTGTGCCTTACTTAATTTACAGGTACCCCAATCCTCCAGTATCTGGATGGGGGAATTAAAGTAGATCAAATTCCTCCTATGATTGCACTTACGTGGGAGTCTGGACTGTTCCATTGGGTCTGGCCAATTCTGTGGGAGGTTCAGTGGTGACTGGTGAGGCGTGGTGGCGGCAGTGGCCCCCTTTTTTGGACCACCGTCCTATAGGTCGTTCCAACTTAATATGATCTAGGAGCTCAGTCTCTCTGCCTTTTGATATATGCAAATCATTTATCCTGCTCTCTTCTCCCAAAGGTATCCCTGTGATTTGTTTTGATGGTTTCTTTGCGTCTATGTATTTCCAAAGGATGTTTAAATAATAATTTTTATGTATTATATTGTAGAAACATACTGTACATGTGCCCCTGAAGAAAGGAAAAGATCCTGAAACGCGTCGGGCTCTGAAAAGTTAATTGTCCATGATTGCATATCAATTGTTTTTATGTATAAACTGGATGTCGTAGTTGTTTTATATGACTCTTTTTAATGTGCTAATAAAATCTGTTCAATTATACTACAATTTCATGCTCGGTCTGCCTTAAATGTCCCACTCACTCTTGGGGGTATTGCTTCTGGTTGACAATTTAGTCTAGGGATGACGGCAGTGGGGTTATATACCCGGCAGTGGGGTTATATACCCGGGTGGTTCAGCTTAATAAAGATACGAGATAAAAGGTCACTTATTTTATAACCTTTCACTTTTGACCTGCAAGGAATAACATGGGCAGAGAGTGCCCTGGATAAATGTGTTTGTTTCCACCATGCTGGGAGGAGGTTAAAATTCCTCTAGCATTCCACTACAGTCCTGAAACGTGTAACTTGCCAGATAATGAAAATAACTCTGATAACAGTTCAAAAGTAACACACAGTGCAGAGACTGGCAGAAAGGTGACTGAACACAATGAAGAGGCTATCAAATGTCATCTTTCAACAACATTTTCTGACCTGTCAAATCTTGCTTAAAGTCTATTTCTACCTTTGCAGAAAAAACAATAGAGTACTGTTCATTACCTTTTTTTATTTACACTACTGTTAACATTTTCAGGACAAACTTTTTTGGTGTACCCCTTATTCGAATGTCCAAGGAGTACTACTTAGACTTTAGAAGAATGGGGTACACCCCAAAAGCTTGTCCTGAAAGTTTTAATTTTAGTGCAAACAAAATGTATCACATACAATACGTAATTGTTTTTGTTGCAAATTCACAAATACAGCTGAAATCATCACATATCTTTGCAGTCAAATTTTAGAAACCCCCACAATATATTTGTTATGTGTTTCGATGCAAACATACCTAAAAAAAAAAGTTTTAAAACAATTCTTACCTTTTGAGTTGTTTCTTGGTACTTAGGGCTCTATAGGCAACTTTAATCTTGCAGAATAACTTGGGAACCGATAACTAGAGACAGATTGCTTTAACCACTTCCCGACTGCAAAACAACTATAAGCGGCGACCGCGTGGCTCTGTCCCGCAAATCGCTGCTTACAGTGAGCGCACGCAGGCACGTCGCTCCCTGAGCAAAGCCGCAGGTCGGGCGGACTCGATGTCCGCCGGCGACCCACGATCACCTGTGATGGCAGGCACATATCAGAGATCTACTGATCCCTGTACTCAGTATCAGTTAGATCTCTGGTGCCCCTGGCAGCCCAGCCCCCATACATTTAGAGCACACCCAGGGAACACAGCTAACCCCTTCACTGCCCATGCAGGTTAACCCCTTCCCTGCCCAATGACATTTATACAGTAATCAGTGGATATTTAAATTTCTGATTGCTGTATAAATGTCACTGGTCCCAAAAAAGTGTCAAAAATCTCTGACATGTCCGCCCCAATATCACAGTCCCGATAAAAAAATGCAGATCGCCGCCATTACTAGTAAAGAAAAAAAATTGTAAAAACGCCAGAAATTAATTCTCATGGTTTGTAAACGTGGCAACTTTTGCGCAAACCAATCAATAAATGCCGATTGCAATTCTCTTTACCAAAAATATGAGGAAAAATATAAAGCGGTCCAATTTGTTTTTTATATTTTGTTTGGATATGTATTTTAGCAAAAAGTAAGAAATATTGTTTTTTTTTTGCAAAATTCACGCTCTTTTTTTTTTAGTGGTGATCAGAAACGACAGAGAGGTGATCAAATACCACCAAAAGAAATCTCTATTTGTGGGGAAAAAAGGAGGAAAATTTTGTTTGGGTACCACGTCGCACGACCGCGCAATTGTCAGTTAAAGTGATGTAGTACTGAATCGCAAAATGTGCTCTGATCCTAAGGTGGGAAATCCTTCCAGGGCCGAAGTGGTTAAATATGCATTAACATAAATGTACCACCCAAGGTTTGAGATATTCAACCCTTTACCATGGCAGAAAGTGTGCACATTTTATTTACAACTGATAATAATGACTTGCCAGCACAGAACAGGCAGGGCTAATTACGATAAACATTTCTACGCAGCCCTCTTCTTCACACGATATAGCAAGGAAAAACTTTAGTTATGGGGTTTTTAGAAAACAGCAAGTAAAAATATTATTTATTTTTTTAAGTTCCCCTACTGGGTTGATTTACTAAAGGCAAACACACTGTGCTTTTGCAAGTGCAGTTATGCCAAAGCTCAGTAAGTGAGGGGAAGCTCTGCTGACTTCCATCAACCAATCATGTGCAAGCAAAAATGCTGTTGTTTTATTATTTTCCAAGCATGTGATTGGGTATTCTTTGTAAAGTAAAGCTTTACCTCATTTACTAAGCTCTGGAGCAACTGCACTTGCAAAGTTCAGTCTATGTGCCTTTAATAAACCAACCGCTATATGAATAGGAACATGTAAAAAATATACAGTAGGTACTATCCAAATTTGGCTTCAAAAGTGGAAATTAACTTGAGAGGTAAATGAACTGACACTTTACTGCCCTATACCATAGTCAATACAGCAGCATATGTGGTGAGTTTTGCATAATACTGCCTAAATTTGCAACTGGTTTTCCTAAAAGTTAATTTCCTTAAATCCAGAATCCTTCATCTCAAAGCCAGTACTTCACCGTTAAATGGATCAATTTTCTCTACAAAAAAAAACTATACATAAAAAAAACCTGCAACGGGGCCAGAATGTTTCCATCATTAACATTTTGAAAACTAGACATGCAAAAAAAAATGCATTTTATTTTATCGGAGCAGTAATGACAAATTTAAAATTAGGTGCATCTTAGCAGCAGCAACCATAGTTTGTTCCTTCATACTCCCTTTACTTCTAGGTTTGGAGATGTAACAGGAAGTGAGGGTAAATCTCTACAAAGGGAGTGTAACCAGAACAGGTGTTCCCATTGGAAGATTCACCTCATCTCTTGTTTTGGTGACAACTCAAAAATTCTGAATTTACCATCATTTTTTTTCTCCAAGACAACGGTCACCAACACAATAAACAGTGCGTCTCTCTGCAGCAGGGACAAAGACAACAATAAAGAAACTTGACAAAGTTTAATCCTATCCTATTTTACTCAAAATATAAAAAAAATAAAAAATTGGGGCACACACTTTAATCACATGGTTTTACAGGTAGCAAATTGTTATAAATGATATACAGGTGATTGGTCCCCATCTTCAACTACAAGGTGAACATTCATTCAATTAGTTAAAACTAAACTGTAACTGTCAAAGATTTTAAATACTTTTAGCATCAAGCTTAGACCACACCTGGATGGTGAGATGAATGCTGCCTTGTCTTGCACAGGCAAAGGTCAATGGAAGCTAGCTTAATTTGGGCCAGAGATCTGCATTCGATTTGGGAGCACTGTTAAGGAGAGGTAGGCAAAATACCGAAATTTAAATGGAAAAACAGATGCCCTTTAAAGGATAAGTGTAGTGTAAGGGAACTTATCCCCTTTGCCCTGACCTAATCTAACCCATCATTCCCCTTCACAGATGCATACTTACATAGTTACCTAGTCTGGTTGAAAAAAGACACAAGTCCATCTAGTTCAATCAATGACAGCGGCTGTGGCCTCCAGCAATTGTTTACATCCAGCATACGAGTCTCACTCTCCTGACTGTGCCTATTCATTAAAGCCCCATAGACTTCTATGGAACTGTGTCTCCAGGCTGTAGATGAAGTGAGATGGCCCCATAGAAATCTAAGGACCAGTAATGCGCAATCACAGCCAGGACAGCGAGATTTGCTGCAGTGGATGTAAACAAACACCAGAGGTCACAGCAGTCAAGGTAAGTATGTATATGTAAAGGGAGAGGGTGGCTTAGGTTAGTTCAGAGAAAAGGGGCAAAAAGGATAAATGAACTTTGTCTTAACTACCTTGACAAGCTTTTACAATAGTTAGATACCAAGAAAGATGTGTACAATATCAAACCTATACAATTCCCATGAACCGCATTATATCAACATTCATTTCCTGTAGCTTGTCACAACAGAGAATAGAAAGAAGTGATGTTTCCAGTGGATGGCTGAGCAGCTGACAGCAAAGCATGTAGCATATATAGAAATAGACAATGCAGCTATACTGTTTAGACTTTGGGGGCTTTTTGAAAGCTATATATAAAAATGTTTTGTCTAAAGCTGTAAATGCTTACAGGAGTGTTAATAAGATCCCATCTCCAAATGGATAATGATAATCAGTTCAACATGGTCAACTATGCAATGCAATATATTATATCAATTGGCCTTATGAATTAAGGCATAAAAGCAACACAGAATATCCTATAGTAAAACTGCTTGTAAGCAGATTAAGGCTGAGGTTTCATTGACGTGTTTTACTGAATACTGCAAATCATCATTGTTCTTTGCATTATTATAGAAAAAGTCAGTATTTTTTTTTTCCATTAGCTAATACAGGTAAATGGCAAATTCAATTACACTTACAGCACAATAAATTACTCTGCTATGAGAGGTACCCTTTAAAGGCGGAAATTAAGCTTTAGCACAGTTTCCTTTTTTGTTCGCAGTATGAAAGCAAGGAAACGATTACACAATAAATTACCGATCTTAAAGTCACTTGTTATTTTTGTGTTCCACCTGTAGCACCAGATAAGATCAGTTTGTGTCATGTCTTTTGCAGAGTAAAAGCAAATCCCAATAAATTTCCAGTGTATATTTGTGTGCTGATTTGATATACAGGCCTGTGGGGATAGACCATTTGGTGGAACAGGCACACAGAGGGGAAGGTGGTGCTGAGAAAGAAGTAAGGATCATGTGCCAGAAGTGTTATTGTGTCAGGTTGATTTATTGAATGAGCTTCACTTCACCGAATGTTCAGATATATTTATTTCCCTAAAGGCTGTACAAAGATATGAACAGACCTGCATCCACAGATGTCATCATTGCTCATTTTACCGAGTCATGAAATTTTCTCAACTGTAATTTGTCCATCTAAAATTGCTGTTACAGAGCATTGTCATACAAGCTTGCTTTCTTCATCCTAGCACGATACAACTTATCCTTGGCAAGGATTTTGTCTTCTGACAAGAGAAGAAAGATCACTTTAGGGAAAACATTCTGAGTTTCTATGGTTATTTACAGCCAGACATAAAGATTTCCTTAAATTATATGGATTGTTTTGATTGTATTTATTTTTTTACTTTAATATGACCTTAAGTTATTTTGCATTTACAATTTAGATGCAACTAACATATTACACATTCTACTCTATATTATTCACTGTGGATCAGCATGATGGCCAGAGAAATAGTATTTATAGAACAAGGCCAGAAAATGCCATGAGTTGCCTTAAAGGCAACCTACATTGGAAGTTCTTATCTATGAAGGTAAACCCTGATGGATACAGCAGGCACCTCACATCTTAAATCATCTTCACTGACCCTGAGATTAAAAATTCCTGAGACACAAATACTCCACAGCTTCTTGGTCATGATTCAGGCTCACCAACTTACGCCTCAGTACCTAACTATTGGCCGGTGAGACAAGCTAATGGCCAACAGGAAAGCATGGAGGGCAGATCCCTAAAACTCAGACACAAATAGCCTTTAATAGCCAGCTTTCTAATCACGCTCTTGGCCATCCTCCTCCTACCCTTTTTATCTTCCTACTTGCCATAAAATGTTACAGGTTGCCTGACAGGCCAAAAGGAAGGTGTTGAGAATGGTAGGCTACAAGAGCAAACAGCACCCTTTGTTTGCTTATTGCTCCCTCGGTTTTGGAGATCCTGTTGCACAGTGAAGATTATCTAAAGCACCTGAAGTAGCAAGGGCCACTTTGAGAGGGAAGTACCGAATTTTTCGCACCTGACCATAAGACACACCTAGGTTTTAGAGGAGGAAAACAAGAAAAAAAATATTCTGAACCAAATGGTGTACTAAAATATTTACCAGTGCCCATGAAATGCAGCCGGACCAGTGCCCATGAAATATAGCCATACCAGTGCCCATGAAATACAGCCATATACCAGTGTCCATGAAATACAGCCATATACCAGTGTCCATGAAATGCAGATATATACCAGTGTCCATGAAATACAGCCAAACCAAAGGAAGGCTCCATACACTCGTCACTATGGATTGTCACCATTACCAATGGAAGACTCTATACACTTGTCACTATGGATGGTGACCATTACCAATGGAAGGCTCCATACATTTGTCACTATGGATGGCCACCATTACCAATGGAAGTGCCACACATGAATGGAAGGTTCCATAACCCTGTCACTATGGATGGTCATCATTACCAATGGAAGTGCCAGTTGATGAATGGAAGGTTCCATATACCCGTCACTATGGACTGTCACCATCACCAATGGAAGGCTCCATAGCCCTGTCACTATGGACTCTCACCATTACCTCCTGGAACATACCGGCAGACTAGAAGTCAGGACACAGAGAAGTCAGTGAATATTCACATCCCTGAACTCTGCCAGCCCCATCTCCCCCAGCTTGCTGACACAATCACAGGCTGAGCCTGTAGGAAGAGCTGTGCCAGGCACATGGGATCACGCAGAACATTTGCTGGCTGTGAGTCCCCGCTAACGTGACTCAGGCACCCGCTGTGATGATGTTATCAGACATCACTTGTCACTCAGATAGAAGACAGAGCAGCCGAGCGGCCGCCGCACCAGTACTCACTTTGGCCGCTGGGGCTGCTCTGTCTTCTCTCTGTGTCTGAGTGACAGGCTCAGAACACACGCTCGTGGGTGTTCGGGAGCCCACAGTCAAATGCCGGTTGGCCTGGTATATTCACACCATAAGACACAGAGACACTTTCCCCCATATTTTGGAGGAAAATAGTGTGTCTTATGGTGCGAAAAATACGGTACTCCCATTTTATTTTTCACAAAGTAAACTGATTCAGTCTACTCTCAATTTTTCACTGAAGTATATCTCCAGGTAGATATGCAAAACCTTTTTTTTTAATAGTGTAGGCTGAATCCACTGTAATTTTTTTATTGCTGTGTGTGTCCCCACTAGACAGATTTACCTATTTATTTCATACCCAAAACAGCAGTTAAAGGGCAATCTTCCATTGGGGACACTTGTTTCGACAATTGTCAAAGAGGGGAAATACCTGCACTTTGGGAGATATCTTCTAACTCCTTGTTGTGATGATTAGTATAGGATATGAAGAGAAAATTCCCTAATTGTATACAAACAACAAACATTAAACTGACATGGGTTTAATCCTCCCCTACTCTATCCAAAATTAAAAAGAAAAAATGGCTATAAATACACTTTCATTTTAATGGTGAGCCCCAAACAAAAGAAGGTTTTTCTTTGATTGTGCAGGAGATAGTAGAAGTAATCATATAAAGGTCATATGTTGTATAGTGACTATGTTCAATGAAGGCATCCACAGACCTAAGCTGACAGTCATTTGATATTGTCATCTATGGGAAGTCCATTCCATTAATTAAACTTTATGGGGTGTGTTATGAAATCTTCCCCTAAGGGCAACTGCATTGTACATGCAGGAAAACCAAGCCTGTGGGTAGTTAAAGGAAAATGTAGTGTCTGATTGGGTTTTTTTATTGCTGGTTTAATATCTGATCACTGACGCTCAGCTATGGATCAGCTACAAGATCTGCTCTTACTTAAACTAAAAGGAACTATCAAGTTAGGTTTGAAGCAACCTAATCTACTATTTTTTAAATCCCACAGAATAAGCACTTTAAGAATTGCTGATTATAGTTCTGCATTGACAAATGTACTCCTTTGCTGGAAGTTGGTACAGTCCGGCAAGCTACCTCTTCTGTTTTGCAGTACTGGTTAATATACCACTACCTTAATGGCAGGCAATTTTTTAAATATATTTTCTTAAAAATAAAAGACGCTGTCACCCTTTTATAACACAAACAGCAGGATTACCTGTGCATTATTTACCTGTCAGATAAGTTGCTAAATCGGCTATGCTTATTTTGTGTGTCAGGGTTTGCTGTTATATTTAAATATGTTAATATTTCTCATTAAGCCATTAACAATAACCTTCATCCATTTGTGAAAAACATTTTGCCAAGCATGCATATAAAAAATTAGCAAGTGAAGCAAAATCACCTTAATTTGCTTTGGACCAGCAAATAACCAACTAATTTGCAGAAATCCCTGCCAAGCACTCATATTAAATGCTTCATGCTTATTTTATGACCTCTGCTGCACCTCTCCTTCCCAGGCCCTGAATCATATGATCATTAACATATTGCAAGGTCTGAAACTTTATTTTTTACATTCTTTAATTAATGCCTGTTTATAGAAGGCCATAGGACTTCAGATCCAGTTAATGAAACTTCTCTCCCCCAGGCCCCTGGAGCCCAATAGAGAGGCTTCTCCACTGTTGTTTTAGTAGCTTTTTTCCAACTGTTTGTTTATACACACTTAATTGATCTCTTTAGTCCCAGAAGCATTACAGAGACACAACCTGTTCTGAGGCAAGCTAAAGTTTATCCCTTTTATAAAAGCCCCTGATTGCCCAAGGTTATCAGTTTTAATTTAAAAGTTGAAGACTCAGCTCTATCAGTATCATGTTGTAGCGAAGATAAATGATAAGGGCCCTACAGTGTTCATTTTTTTTTACGTTTGTACACATTAGAGACCATCATAAATGCAAAGTAAATAATTAGTCTGGCGCACTGTAGCGCACCATGTTTTCATTTTTTTATTTTATTTGCTATTTAGACATACCATATTTCTGACTATCATGAAAGGTTACGGTATCTTGTAGCAGATATCACATATAAGGCATCCTATACATTTGAGCTTTGGATTGTTCATATGTAAAAGCATATCTGGTGTTCAGTGTGTATGTGTTTATATGCCATAGCACTGTCCTACCTATAGAAACAATGAGGATCCAACTGAAAATATCTAAACCTTTGTTTCAGCCTTTTAACCAACATTGCTAAACCAATGTTGTCGCATGCAATTATTTGTACAATAAAAAGTTTGCTGTACAAAGATGCCAAAGATATGATATGGCAGTCGGAACATCGGACCACCGCATTTTTAATGATTAATAATTCCTCTGCTTCAGACATGGACAAGTCTCCCCCCTTCCTTGCTTCTTGCCGGGTCCATGGAGAGAGAGAACCCCAACCCTAAACAGGGGCAGAAGTTGGGGACTCACTCTCCCATGACTAAAAGAAGAGATTTGCTTTGAAATACTGGGCATAGTGCGTTCTCTTTTCTTTTTTTTTTTTTTTTTTTGCGACCTGTTGATTAAGCCTCCTGGTCCTCCCTGGGCTGTCGTGGAGACGGGAGAGACGGCTAATACCCATCCCTATTCCCTAGTATTTCTTGTTCCCGCCCCTCCCCCTTATATCCCCCCTCATAGCCTGACCTAACCCCGTTACTTCCCCCATCCCCATCTTCCTGCCCCCCCATACCCCGCCCTGGCCAGTTTAATGAATCGCACCTATCTACCTATGCGCCGGGATGCCAAATGCGGGACCAGTATAATGCCGCTAAGTAATTTGACCGGTCCCGCCCCATACCCCCCCGTCCTTCTACCCCTACCC